>VZTV01114978.1:0-11688 GCA_013400875.1 Anhinga rufa
AGAGCAAATGTCACTCCTATCTTGAAGAAGGGCAAAAAGGAGCATCTGTGAAACTACAGGCCAGTCAGCCTCACCTCAGCCCCTGGGAAGGTGAAGGATCAAATCCTTCTGGAAGCCATTTACAAACACGAAGTACAAGAAGGTGATTGGAAGTAGTCAGAATGGACTTACAAAGGGGAAAACATGCCTGACCAACCTGATAGCCTTGTATGATGAAATTAATAGCTTGGTGGGTAAGGGGAAAGCAGAGAATGTTTATCTTGATTTTAGCAAGGGTTTCAACACTGTCTTACATAGCAACCTCACTGACAAACTGAAGTACTGGCTAGATAAGTGGATAGTGAGATGGATGGAAAACTGGCTGAACTGCCATGCTCAAAGGTTTCTGATCAGTGGCATGAAGTTCAGATGGAGGATAGTCACTACTGGAGTACCTCAGAGGTTGGTACTGAGGCCAATACTGTTTAGTGTCTTCATTAAGGACTTGGATAATGGGACAGAATGCACCCTCAGTACGTTGGCAGACAATACAAAACTGGGAAGAGTGTCCAATACACCAGATGAGTGTGCTACCACTCAGAGGGACCTTGGCAGGGTGGAGAAATGGACTAACAAGAGTCTCATGAAGTTCAACAAAGAGAAATGCCAAGTCCTGTCCCTGGGCAGGAATAGCCCCAGGCCCCAGGACAAGGTAGGGTCTGACCAGCTGGAAAGCAGCTTTGCAGAAAAAGACCTGGGGTCCTGGTGGACACCAAGTTGAACATGAACTGGCAATGTGTCCTCCAGTAGCATCTTGTGCTGCATTAAGAAAATGTTGCCAGCAGGCTGAGGGAGATGACACTTCCCCTCCTCTCAGCATGGGTGAGACACATCTGGAGTCCTGGATCCAGGTCTGGGCTCCCAGTACAAAAGAGTCCCTTACATACCAGAGTGACTCCAATGAAGGGCCACAAAGATGGTTAAGGCACAGGAGCATCTGTCATACAAGGAGAGGATGGGAGAGCTGGGACTGTTTAGCCTAGAAAAGAGAAGACTCAGGGGAGCTTNGCTTATCAATGTATATAAAAACCTGATATGGAGGGGAGGTAAAGAAGATGGAGCCAGGCTCTTCTCAGTGGTATCCAGTGAAAGGACAGGGGCAATGGACTCAAACTGAGATACAGGAAATTTCACTTAAACATGAGAAAAAACTTTTTTTTTGTAAGAGTGGTCAAACATTTGTCCAGAGTGGTTTCCCAGAAAGGTTATGGAGTCTCCATCCTTGGAGATATTCAAAACCCAACTGGACACAGTCCTGAGCAGCCTGCTGTAGGTGACCCTGCTCTGAGCAGAGGAGCTGGACTAGGTGATCTCCAGAGCTCCTGTCCAACCTCAGCCATTCTGCGATTGTATGAATCTGTGATTCTATGTCAAACAGCTTAGTCTTCAGATGTCCCTCCATGGCCTTCTGCACTGCAGCAGCCACCCGAACTCTGTGAGACAGTGCTGCAGGGCTAAAGCTATGTCAGCCATGCTGCATACAGTAAGCACACACAATTATCTGCACCTTATTGTGCATGCCTGATTTCTTCATATTGTGATCATTGCACCAAATAGAGAAGGCCCAACAAGAAGCCAGTGCACAGATATGATATTTTTAACAGTCACAGGAAATGAAAAATCATCTTCACAGTCCAGGGATAAAGCATATTTTCTGGCAGATCCCTGGGGAGCTGGCTTTGGCTCACTGTCTCGTTTCCTCAGCAGTTCAAGACACTGTAGGATCAAGAAAATAGCAGGAAAAGATTAACAGGCACCTTCTGGAGTCCTGTCTGTAAGATAACTGGTGCTCTGTTGGAGTTGTACATATATGACTTTTTAAAAGAACAATTGTGGTTCCGAGGAAACAATTACTCAAAACTTGCTAAAAATTATAGAAAATTGAGATTAGTCTGAATTTGGAGCTCTCTACCATTAAAACACCTTTCAGCATGAATAAACATTTGCTAAACTGACAGAACGTATGGGTAAAACTAATTATCACCTGCACTGTGATATTAATGGCAGAGAGCATCTTGGTGATGATACCGTGCTACTTGAGACCGACAGGGCCTAGTTGTGCCAACTGACAGACTTTCTTCAGAAATACTGCAATATTTGGTGTTTTCCTTCAAAGCTACCACAGCTCCTAAAATACTATGAATGCTGTGAATGCACAAAAACCTCACTGAAAGTATCCAGACCTTGTAACTACTGGCAGAAGCTTGAAAAGTCTGTGAAAGCTCAAAAGTTTGAATGGCAACAAGAGTCTGGATTATTGATTATTTCAGAGAGCCTAATTCATATAATTTCAACATATGGGACCAGCAGCGTTCCTTACAGTTCCTCCTCTCAGGCATAGAAAAGAAATGATACATGTTTGCCATTGTGGGGCTCAATCATCTGTGTAAGGCCATTGTCTTCCTTTTTTTTGACAGTCAGGTAAGGGGTGTTCTTTACCTGCAGAGAGGTGAAATTCTATAGTCTCCATGAAATTAGGAGGCCAAGGTGTCAAGAAACCTCTTTTTACCATGTTGAGAAACCTCTTCTTACCATAGCTCCAAGTCATTTCTTCCTTAAATCAGAGCTTATTGTCACACAATGTCTAGCTTTATAAACTTACCATTTTTGCTAATAAACACCCTGTAAGATTTAGTAGCAGCTTCAGTGGCTCCATGTCTTACAGTTTTTGTCAACTCTCAACTTTATACTCATGGCACCTTTTTCAACTTCTTAATGTTTTGATAAGTATCAGGTTGTGCTAAAAGTATTTTTATTTGTCAGGTGGCATTTTATAAAAAAAGTTTTGGATGAAGCTTTCAAAGAGCATATGCTCATGCCATTTTTCTTTTACAAAAAAAGTATCCTATTGAAATGTTTTGAGAATATTTTTGACTGCAGATACACTATGAACAACGGGAGATCTTGCTAACCCCACCAGAGATTAATGGGTTGGAATCTGTCTTTCTGTGGAATGGAAGACATCAACACTAAAAGCTCCCTTACCCCACAGATAGCTGGTCCCAGTCCTGTTGTTTTTTCCAGTCTTCAGAAAAATCCTTGGCAAGAACTGTCAAATTTCCAAGAATCTTCTCTTGACATCTCTCTCTTTTTCTTTTGATGGCCTCTATCATCATTTTAAATGCAGACCTCTTGCAGGAATGTGGGCCAGACGTGTGTGTAAGCCAAATGGCTTATGCCTGGAACAACAGCAAATGAACAATGAAATCCAGCAAGGAGATGAAAAAAAAATATTTACAAGGATCTTTTTTTCCATAAATGTTTCTCACTTTTTAATTGATTTGACTCAACCATGCAATTAGCTCTGGCTATCTGATCATGTGGGGACACCATGTCCTGTGCCACCTTAGACACATTTGAAATTGATTTGTCAAAACCGGCAGCACTGCAGAAGTTTTTTCACACTTTAACCTAAGATAGAACAGGCAGAAGAACTTTTTTTTTTCCTTTTTTACTCAGTCCAGATACATCAAAAAAAAGCTTGTTTCTTCTAATTGACCACCTGATTTCCTGTAAACGAGTGAGCATGTTGTTGCCCTCTATTATTACTATATATACTAAAATGGAAATTTCAATCGTTCTTTCAGTAGTATTGGTCCTGTTAAAATGGCAAAGAGTTTTGATTTTTTGGCTGTCTTTCTGCAGGTGTGAGGCTCTGATTTACAAAATTAGACCCACATTTTTAGTTTAAAGTCTTGACCAGAAAAAAGCCTTAGTACGTGTTTAATTTTAAATCAGCTGCACTGCACAAACTCTTAATCTTAACCACACATTAACTGCTTTAATAGTTAGAGACCTCATTGGAGTATACAGTTTTAAGCAACTGTAATCTGATTTTCAGATATACTCATTAATTTTGTCCTATATTATTCTTCACAATTTTTTCCACTCTTCTGATGCTGTCCTGCCTCTGATAAGTTATAAAATGGAAAACTCTGTCTTCTACATATAGTTGTATCTTGCCAAACGCCCAAAAATCAGAAATGCCAGTTTTTAGTGAATGTGGATGACTCTAAGGAATAGTTAAGTTCTAGCTCTCATATTTACATCTCAGTCTAGACTACTAAAAACTAAGAGTTCCTATATATGAAGAATCACAGAATCACAGAATGGTAGGGGTTGGAAGGGACCTCGAGAGATCATCTTGTCCAGGCCTCCTGCGTGAGCAGGCACACCTAGAGCAGGGGGCACAGGACCGTGTCCAGGTGGGGTTTGAATGTCTCCAGGGAAGGAGACTCCACAGCCTCCCTGGGCAGCCTGTGCCACTGCTCTGGCACCCTCACAGGAAAGAAGTTTTTCTCATATTTAAGTGGAACCTCCTGTGTTCCAACTTGTGCCCATTGTCCCTTGTCCTGTCATCGGGCACCACTGAAAAGAGTCCAGTCCCATCCTCCTGACACCCACCCTTCAGATATTTATACGTATTGATAAGATCCCCCCTCAGTCATCTCTCCTCCAGGCTGAACAAACCCAGGTCTCTCAGCCTTTCCTCATAAGAGAGATGCTCCAGTCCCCTGGTCATCTTCGTAGCTCTCCGCTGGACTTGCTCCAGCAGCTCCCTGTCCTTGAACTGGGGGGCCCAGAACTGGACAGGATACTCCAAATGCGGCCTCCCCAAGGCAGAGTAGAGGGGGAGGATGACCTCCCTCGACCTGCTGGCCACACTCCTTTGAATGCGCCCCAGGATACTGTTGGCCTTCTTGGCCACAAGGGCACAGTGCTGGCTCAGGGACAGCTTCATTCCATTTCCTTATGTCCTCATTAGCCCTGATTTGAGCAGGAGTTTTGACCTGGACAGCCTCCAAGGTCCATTGCACCTGCAGTTATCCTGCGTCCGTGTCTCTAAGATCTATTTTAGATCCTGTTTCCCATAGTGCACTATGGAACAGCAGTTGTCACAGCCAGGACCCCAAAGACTATTAAGATACAAGACCTATCATCCTTCCCATCTATAGAAATGTCTCTCTAGTCATATTTCAAAATACTCCTTCTTTATTTACTGGTCTTAGAAAACAACTAAAATCCAATTTAACAGCCTAACTGGGAAGGACTGGGAGGAAGAATTCCTCAGGGTAGAAGAAAGGAGCCTGGGATGCCATAAAGCCAGTAAAATGACCTTTTTCTCTTTCCTGGTCTCCCACAGAGGGGGTATAACTGTGATGGAGTGTCGCAGGGTACAAGCTGCCCCTGGACGCAGGGGCCAGTGCACCGGCCAGGCCACAAACAACCCCCTTCTGTGAAGTCGCCTGTGTCACACTGCCTACAGCCACAAGCAGGTGATTTAGGTCAACCCAGCCCCTTTCCACCATCACCATGCTCTCTCCCAATGCAATAAATAGAAAGGCTATTTTGTCAAGCCTGGCTGTTTTTATTCAGGAACTTCTCAGAGGAAGCCTAAGTGCGTAAACAGGAAAGCAGGGGCTGTTTTTACTTCACCCATCTATAGCCAGTACACGCGGGCTGACATCAGGCGAGGGCCAGCTGCACTGAGCGCACCCAACAATTTGCTCCTGAGGCAACAGTACCAGTGCTGGGGCAGGCACAGCCAAAGGGAAATGCGAACACACTGCCCCTCCAGAGACACTGCCGCCCCAACACCCCTGTGCCCATGCCGGCTGCCCCGCCAGGTCCTCATCCATGCTGGGGGCAGCAGGGATGCGAAGGGGTACCTGGAGGAGCACCCTCACTCCTCAAATTCATGAGAAAGACGTTTCTTTCCTGCAAGAGTGCCAGACTCTTGGTGCAGCCTGCTAATCATGGGGGGGCCTCACTGCAGTCCCCAGCACCCCCATGCTCGCCTGATGTGAAGCATTGCAACTGGGGAGCACCAGGCACCTATTTTTAGCCCTCATGGGCTGGAATTGCAGGCTGCACTGCGGAGGTCACTGCAGAAACACTAGTGCGAAGGAAAAGCAGCATCACACTGTAATTTTGTCGCTAGTGATGGGGTTTTCTTTCTAAATCCTGAGTATCAGTTTCATTCAGTGCTCCAGGCTCCAAGAAATATGCTTTGCCTACAGCCATAACATCTTCTTTCCTGCCTATATGTCACCATACAATAAAATGTGCAGCAGTTTTACAGTCACTGTAGTTATTACATGACATATGTGTACAAAGCACACTGGCTTATATGACCACCCAAGTGATTAATAAAACTGGTTGACTGCTAGAAGTGATCTTTAACTAAAGGTTGAAAAAAATTGGTCTGGAAACCCTGAGAATAATTCAAAGTGGTTGCTTAAATCACAGAGACACAAAGTCTGCAAAAGGTGGACCTTTGTGCAGCTTTCATTAATAAAGTTTTTCCCTCCATGGTCACAACACCTTTAAATAGGATGTCCTATCAAATAATATTTATGTTAATTTGTTTATTTGCTACCATAGAAAAAAAACAACTGCAACAACAGTGCTAGGGGAACAAGCGTGAATAGTAGTTAAGAAGTGCTTTGGTTATGAGTAATTTCTGTCTCTATTTTAAACATCATGAGTAAATCCTGCTCAGTTACACCAGCTTAAATTGGAGAAAGGTGAATTCTGTGAGAATTGAGGACAAAATTTAGCCCACAATTTCAAATTACCATTTCAGAAAATAATTAAATCAAATTATTAATTTTATTAATCACTCAGCTTATTTTATACTCTCTTTGTAGTTAGTTACATGCATAAACTGAACATAAAAATAATTTCCTCATGTGTTTTACTACTTGTTAATAACAAGTAAAGCCACAATAGTAGTGATCTTATTTATATCAGAAAGTACAATAACCATTAGCTCTGCAACAAAAAATGACAGGAGGTGTGGAAGCAGCAAGCACTGCTCTGTCAGGACAGTACCACCTTGTGCTCAATTTTATTGTACAAATCAGGTTGTAGTGTGGAGTACAGTGAGAGCCCTCAGACAAACAGATTTACCCCACGACTTTCTGGATTTTGAGTTCGTTATAAATAGAATCACACTGAGACATTTTGGGAGGCATTAGTTTTTCTGCACCTATCCTATCAATAAGGGGGCTTATTCATTTTTTGCCCTCTCTTTAACCTGGAAATGATGACAAATAAGGAAATCGTAAGTTTCAGGCTAGATTATTCTCTGCCGCTGACCAGCTGAGTACATGTTATACTAGCTCCCAGTTAATGCCCAGCTGCCTTTTCTAAACTCCCCTTCTGCTTTAGCTCCATACAGTCCATCTGCCAGGCAGGAGCTCTATATGATTCCCAGAGAGTCACTGGATAGACTGCAGCATTTACTAACTTTATTTAAACTCATCAGGGACCACTATAAAGAGCTGTACAGAACATGAGTCTTGGTATTTTATCCAGGGTTTAATGTTGCAATTTCCAGAAAACACATAGTTTTGTTGGGGTTTCTTTTACAGCAAAAAGGCAGAAATTTCTGGGTTTGGCAATGCAAATTAGGTGACAATAGACATTGGCTGTTCCAGCTAAGTTCGATTTTGTTGAATTTCTATCATGGAAATAAGTAGCCTAAGACAACTCCTCCTAGGAGTTCAAGCAGTGTAAATCAAGGACAAACCATACAAAATCAATGGAGTTACTTTGGTGCAAATGCAAGTAGAACCAGACTTGGCATCTCTTACAAGCAATGCAGCAGTATTGTCTAACATCCTACCAGTACGTAAAGGAGATGGCTCTGTCCATTCATATTGGCATCCATTAAGTCTCTGCTAGGTGCTTTTCAGGACAACTGCTATTTCACAGCTTTCTCAGTCAGGACAGTGATTCAACAGATTTTCCATTTAGCTGTGGGTATGTGTCAGGGTGCAGGTAGAGAAGGTAAACAAGCTCATGCCTGGCTGTATTGCAGCATCCTTTCTAGCCTCCTTCTGCATCAGACTTTCAGAAGGTCAGTTATCGAGCCTTTTCTCATCCCAGCACAGGCAGACATACTGCAGTGGCCAAACTCTCATTTTCATGTCTTCTAAGATAACATGATACAATAAGATTTCAAGAATCTGTGCCTTTCTCTTCCCGACCTCCAAAAGCCTAAGACAAGGCATCTCATGCCTTCTTTCTCTGAGTATGAAAGGGAGGCAGAAAGTGCCATTTTAAGGTGAAAGTCAATATTTCAATTTAAAAAGAAAAAGAGTGAGGCAGATCAATAAATTTTGCCTAGTGCACATTTTTGAAAGCAATCAGTTTGTTCAGGAGAAAAAGTTGGGAGGTTGGGTGGTGAAGCTACAGACTAAGCAGGGAAACTCCAGGACAGAGCCTCTTGCTGCCTCAGCCTCTAAACTTTGAGATTTCATAAAATCCTGCCCCCTCCAGCAAAATCAGCTCATACGCGAGTGAATAAGAGCACAGCAGCACATGGCAGGATTGAGGGTCAGCTCTTACATATTTATGCAGGCTGAAATTTGGAGCAGCTCAGTTGTCAGTTCATGCACTAGGAAATGAAAGTCATGTGGATTTTCTGGGTCTGGGAATAAGAGAGTTGCCAGTGTGAAAACAAAGGAAGATGTGGTAAAAAGCTAGGAGCTACCCAGAGAGTCCTGAGGTACCTGTTTTCAGAAAATAATCAATTCTGGGATGCAAGGGAAGAATTAAAAAACTCCCTGGAGCTCCACTGCAGCATTCAGTACTGTTCCTCATGGTACCCAGAACAAATAAAATGTGAACTAAATAGGCCCATGTAAAGCATATTCAAAGCTTGCTTTTTCCTTTCCTTTTAGGTTTCTTTTTCAAGTCTTTTTTCTTTGATTTCTGAATGAAATTTCTGCCTTGCCTTTGTGGTCAACCATGCCAGCCATCTAAAGGTCTCCTGAGAAAGAGGCTCTTTTCAAGACTTAGTAATCATGTGCAAAGAATTTTGGTCATAAATACTTCAGGGATGTTGTCAGGAATAAGATGCAACAGAAATAGGCAAGTTAAAAAAAAAAAGCAGGAGCAGTCTAACAGAGCTAACTGCGCTTCCTTCTGTCACACAGTCCTTCATGTATCCTTCAGCACAGGGCAATTTAGAGGACCCATTTTCATCTGCAGGAATAAGCTGCTGGTCACATCTTCAAGCAACAGAAATCTTCCTACGCTAATGGATGCAATGCTAAAATTGATGTTTTAAAAACATGTGCAACCCGTCTTTCATGAAGAATCATCAGTGCCAGAAGTAAGTACCAAAGAGATTTAAGAGACAGACCCTAGCTAGCAAACACGACTGACTTAAGCCTACACTTACAGTTTATGAAACTACTATATGCTTTCTCTATCTGCAATTAAAAGGCATCTGCTTCTGCAGTGAAAAGGAGACCGTAACTTGGAAGATCACAGCAACAGTGATCAGCCAACAATGCTGAGCCTGCCTTTGCTAGTAGTCTGGTATTCAATGCCTCACCCATTAATATGAATGCTGAAGGCATCCTTAAACCATGACTTCTCTACCAAATAGGCTGCAGGATCAATTGTCACTGGGTAGCATCCTACAGCCACTGCAGCCACAGGTGTGGTCTTGCCTGGGGAAAACATAGCATGGTCAAGCAGAAAGACCTTTGTGGGAATTTGTCAGCCTCATTGCAGTCCAGCAAAGTTACAGCCAAAGGCCAAAAACACAGAGATGTTACATCTTGTTTAACACTTGTCACCTGTGAAAGAGCACTGTTTAACTGCAGAGGATCCTCAGAAAATACAAGCCAGTTTCTAAGACCCTCTAAGAAAGAATTCGGCATTCCTTGCTACAGTGCAAGTGTCCTTTTCTAAACAAATATTATTTCATTTCTGAAACCCATCAGATTTCTCCTTTATATTAGTTTACAGACACTCCCAAAGTATCCCTAAGCAGTTCTGGTGTGGTGAGTTTATACGAAGTTCTCTCTGTAGCTGTGGTTTTGCCTCTCACTAACAGATGAGGCAGAGAGCTCTTTCCCTCAGTTGTTTCATTCCACCCAAAGTTCTGGCTAAATAATGTACCTAAATAAAGCAGTACCTTTTATCCCCCCTTTATCTATTGTTATGATGGAGCAGAAGTTCATTACTTCTGCCAAAGCTCCAGTTGTTACATCATGACTGAAGTCAGATGGGAAAGAGTCAACATGTTTACTATTAGGCAACACCAGTGCACAAAAGTGGTTTTTGTAGAAGGCTTTGGCTGTGGCAAAGCAGGTGGTCACTACCATGGAGGGCAGAGAGTCCCTTTCCAACAACTAGGAGTACCAGGTGAAGTGAGATTCCCTTAAGCATCTAAAGAAATAGACATATTTAATTATCAGAATATCCTTGCAAGCAGTCTGGGAGGCCAAATGAGAGTTAAAATCCAGGAGACACATTTACAACATCCAATGCATTTCCAGTCAATCTGGTTCATACATCATAATCTGAAGGCAGAGCAACGCACTCAGCAACTACTGCACTGCTCAAAGTAACAAACTGCTTTTCACAAGGTTTGGAGAAATAAATAGATATTCTTATGACATGTTTATATGAATCATTTGAATGATTTATTGGTTTGTTTTGTCATGAAAACTACAGGCTCTGTATCACTCAACTTCTGCTGCATGTGTTAAAATTTATCAGTCACATGCATTTTAATTTGGCTCTATTAATGGCTCCAGCTTCTTGAGTTTGAAGACACCATAGAGAGTAATACAAGGATCTATTTTAAGTCTTACAGCTATTTTCTATTTTGGCAAAAAAAATAACTGACAGTAAATAAATATCATGCCATCATTTAGATACACGTAGATGATTCTAGATGACCTTACAGAGCCCAACAAAATAGGAAGTAAAAACATCACCAGCCAACATAAGGAATGTGCAAAGATGAGCATAAAACCATTAAACTGCTAGTAAATGGAAGCATGGCTGTATTGAGCTAACTTGAACAAACTATTTTATCACTTCTTCCTGTGTTACCTTTTCAAACCTGAGTCCAAAATTAGTTGTTACTGATGGACTCACTCCAGATCTAGGACCTGCTTCTAGAAATAAATCTATTAATGATATTTTATTCACAATACAGAAATTAGGCCATTTCTGTATTTTTTCACATGCTTCAATTACTAACATCTGAAGTATATAAGGATGCATTTGGAAATCTGGGTCTTTGTGCACCACAGTACACCTCTCCCATTGTCCTGTCCTTCCAGTCTAGAAATGCACATTGGCCCCATCTCCAGCCTGATAGGAAAGAGCAGCCACCTGATAACTCTTTTGCTGCTCATCTTCTGTGCTGCCTCATCAGACCTTAAAAGCAGCCACAGTATTTAAGGCCTCCAGCAGTGCGCAGGAGTAAATACCTAGCAAAATATCTAAGAAACAAGGGTAGAGTACAACCCTCACAAATTCTCTTGAATTTGGGAGCCACCACTACCTTAGAGACATCATCCCATCAGGAGGTAGCATTTGGTACTTGTGTTATAAGAAATGCAAACAACTGTGCCATATTCCCCTTCTCCCACCTTTTATGATTTTATAGACAGGCTCTTCTTTCCTCCCAAGCAACGGGCCCAGTAATTAGCACTCTTTAAAATACAGAGAGCAGTTCCCACTTCTCAAGCAAATCCAGCATATGCCATACCTTCCTCCTTCCTCTCCCTACACCAGCCCTTTGGTCCCACAACACCGCTGTGCCAACACAGCCATAGGCCTTTTCAGGATTACCATGCAAAACATATCAGCAGAGTGATCTGTGGTAAAAAT
>VZTV01114980.1:826-13071 GCA_013400875.1 Anhinga rufa
AACTACAATCTTGTTTTTAATCATAACTTGATTTCTTAAAGACCCTACATAAGAGTTTTGCTGAATACCCGGTGCAACAGAGATAAACATACTGCTTTTTCCTTAATCATAAAATAGAAGATGGGCGAAACCAACATCATAGAGTAAGTTGCAATATCTATTTTCCGGGTCACATTTCAAATCTTTGATTATCCCTCCATACTTCTGAACTTCTTAATAAGAAGTGAAAGATTTAAAGAGAAAGCATATTACCTGACACCTCAGCCAGACTACAGAGAATGCGAAAAGTAGGTCAAAATTCAAACACCAGCAAGCTAACTCTGTATCTTCATTCAGTATCAATTATTCTGTGGTTCAAAGCTAGTTTTAACATACCCCAAACTGCAATTAACAGTGAGCTAGCCTGCATTTTTTCGTTAGCTTGTCAAAAATGTATGCTTCCTACTTATGTGTATGAATAGTTTAGATTCCCCATATCCCCTGACAAGGGGTCTCACAAAGGCATAAATCTTGCCTTACTCTCTCACTCTTCAACCATCCTTCCTGCCAAGATAGCTATCAGGGAGCTCTTGTATGACTTTACGGCACCCCTTAGACACCCAGCTCGCTCTGATGGAAAAATGTGTGCCAAAAAAGCAGTGTTACTTAGTAAGTTAAGGGAAGCCCATTCAGAGCTTACACCTAATAGGAAACAAGTTATTGTGGTCATTTGTTAGTCCAAAGCGCTTCTCCCTAAAGCAGTGCTTCCTAGCAGGAGAGAGAGCAGCTAAGGGTGAGGCCCTGAGCTGGGCGATGCTTTTTACTTTGCTGCATTCCCTGTGCAGCAGAGAGGCACAGGCAGCGTTATGTGGACTGAGGCAGGAATTGCCCCCATGGCAGCAGCTGAATGACAGGACTCGGTGTCAACGTTGCATTTCTCTCTACCCCAGCCCTGTGCTGTTTTCTCCCCTCCAAAGAGCAGAACAGAAACGTCCCCTTTACTCATAACATCCCCATAACTAGATGCCCACCTTCAGCAGCTCTCTCACCCCAGAAGCCATGGACACCAATGATTGCTTTCAAGCTCACACTCCTCTACCCAAATCCCAACCACAAGTTTCCCCCTTATGAAAAGTTCAGTTCTTTCTGTTCTTGTTCTTCAAGGCCCAGCCTGATCCCAGTTGCCCCTTTTACCATCCCCAGCCAGCTCCCCCTTGACCTCTGTACACAAGGGATGCTCTGCTTACCACAAGGCTCATCTCAAGCACCCCTGAGGACCATTCCAAACTTCCCCATCAGCCCCTAACAGCTACCCCTACCTGTTATCTCAGCTTCTCAGGCTCTGTCCCGCTTTGTGTGTGGTGTAAGAAAGAAGGGCATTGGCTCTTCATAACTAAAGGAAGCAAGACAGACTTTTCTGTCTGGTCAAAAAACATCAACTACTGACACTTCATATATGTGTGTGTGTGTGTGTATATATATATATATATATATATTCCTGCTCCCTCATGTCTTTTTACCAGTGAGGAAGGGAATGTTTCAACACCTCAGCTGAGGCTCAGTTACAGAAATGATGGGAACAACTGAACCAGAGCAAAGCAACTGCTCTTCTGAAAGGAAGGAAGCCCCATGCAGGGGGAGATCCGCGGAGCAGATGCATGTTAAGATGCATCTCAGGTAACTTGATAAAAAAACTTTCTGGAACATGCGATGGTAGAACAGATGTTCAGTGCTGCCTTTTTGTATTAAAAACAAGCACAATTCAAATGATTAAGCTGAAATAAAAAAACCAATACTGTTTCTGTGGAGAGAGTGTTGTAAGAGATCAAGCAGAATGCAAAGTTACACACAGGCACAGAACAAAATACATTCATAGGAGAATGGAAATGGCAGTAAAAAGAATTTAATTCTGTCTTCATTTCAGAAGTGTCTCCTACACTAGCCTAACATTATCCAAGTCATCTCAATGTCAAATGCATGAAAAAACCTCCTCTAGTAAATTAAGTAATATACTGTTAACATTTACCTGTTCTCCCTGCATCTCATAACATCATCCAATTTAATACCACTCAACTTAAAAAATAAAGCCTTGATATTAAAAAGGTTTACTCCACATAAAATATCTCTATTAGCCTGAGTCCTTCCACTACTTCATATACAGTACTTGCAAAAACATCCTCTCTGTGTGATTTTGCAGGATCAAACCTTTATTTTGGCATCTTTTCCTGGTTAAGGAAGAGGCAATATCAGCCTACATGTAAATTAAATTAAGGAAATCATCAAATTATACCAATGTTAAAAATAAAAAGTTATGGAAGCATTTTTAAACTAATTTTAGTGCTGCTTGGGTTTTACTTTTATAGCTATCAACATTCAAAAGATGAACTGTGGGATAAAAAAAATGAATGGGTGGGTCTGAAGCTTAAATGTGTAACGCTGTCTTCGTTCTGAATAATGAAGTCTCATATCAGTATAAAAAACTACTTTTACCACAGGAACAAAGTTCTTTTAAACACTTTTGGCTTACGTCCATTACTGATTAAACTAAATAGCAATGCTATCTTCTGACAAATTTTATTTTAAACTTTCAACAACAACAAAAAAGTCCAGTGAGGAGTCTTAGCAGGTGGTTGGAAAAGAGGATTATAACTCCATTATATTAACTCAGTTGTGGCATATACACATTTTGGTAGCTACAGTGTTAAACACCAGTGATTATATCCATGGCTACAGCAGATACACTGTCATCTGAGAAGGAATATAAAACAATAGAAAACTATTCATTTAACTTACAGGTTTGTAAAAGTATAACTGGATTCCAGAATTTGGCTTCCACATTAGTGATATGGAAGGAGAGCATTTTCAATTATTTAAAAAGACAACATTTGGTAACACATTTTTTAACTTAAGACAGCAATGTGGTCTAATGAAACACCCCTATAATAACAATTATGTTAGCATGAAATAATGCAGATACCATAACTGAAATTATTATTATTATCTAAGTTTTGCAATGCATTTATCAATAATGAGAAAGTTTTAAACATGTACTTCTGAAAATGTTAAAAACTGGAATAATAATTACAGTTCTACCACATTAATGTTTGCACTAAGCCAGCCACTTTCTATGCGTTGAACCGAAACAGAAAGGAAAAACAACTGAGCTTCAACACTACAAAGCTATTAAGGATCCCTCACCTTAGAGCAGGCTTTTTCAGTTTGCATGCATTGAGAAGATTCACAGACCTGCTTAATCCAAATTGAGAGGTGCGTAAACAAAGCAGAATAACAAGTGAATGCAACAATAAAATGTGGAAACAAGACATTTAAAACAAACTTACATTAAAAGACATAATTGCATGCTTTCAAGATATGAAATCACGTGCAAGAGTAAACGCAGTGCTTATTGACTCAGTTAGATGTTTGATCATTTCAAACCATACATTTAAGAACATCAATGTATCTTTGAATGACAAAATCTCCCATACACTGACCACTTCTAAAGTGACTCGGAAAAAAAAAATAAATCAAAGAGGCTGTCTGAAGAAACAAGACAGATGACCCAGCTAGAAGACAAAGACTATTAAAAAAGCAACATTAAAGACAAGAAAATAAATCCTCATATATACATACATATACCACTGCATAGCATGAATGTTTCAGATGGTTGCATTACTGAATTGTGGTGAACAAATCTGGCCAAAATTAATATATATATATATAATTATTAATTATATATTATGTTATATAGTACATTATTAAATTGGGGGAAATAAAAGCTTTTCAATAAAATAAATTTTAAAATAGCGCATAATGCTCTTAGACAGTAACTGATGATATTAATAATATTTTGAAACTTGTCTAGCGCTCTTTCTGACCTTCATTTAAATCAATTAGAATAAATTCAAGAATAACATATGACTTTAATTTCATTATGCCTTTGAGCAAAATGCACTAATAACTTTAATTCTTAGAGATATAGTGAAGTGGCATAATAGTTTTGCTACTTGAAGTTCAATGGAGAGGGATTTCTTTTTTAATTTATATTTGGTTTATTTTAAAACATTTTCTTTTAGAGTCAAGTGTTAAATAGAAGACTTAACTGAAGGTTCGATACAGAGTTTGTGTGTGTGCCAGTTACAAACCACCGCTGCCCCCAGAACAGAACGCAGAACATTAATTCCAGGCGACTGAACAATTTCCTAGGGGCCATGTGTTCAGACTTTAGAAGAACAGGAATTTATCATATTAAAGTATTTTATTCTCCCTACAAACAAAGCTCTTTATGTTTTCTTTGTTCCAGCTTCTTCCTTTTGATCTCCATTGTCAGAGTTTTGCACCATTGTAATACTTTGCAATCTGCTGGGGCAGAAAGAATGACTGATTGTCTCCTTTTGAAAGGCAAAGTATGTGCTAGCCTGCAGCCTGCAGCAGCATCCCTACTGGGCAAGGTACTGTCTGCATTCTCCTCCCTTACATGTTTTTTATTTTCCTTTTTCCCCCTCAACTCTTGGAAACAAAGCTATCCTAGATGAGTCACAAAACCCTAGATTTTAATAGGGAGCACAAAACATTACTACTGTGTGCTGGCCAAATTCCAAAGACAAATTTAGTGTTAAGCAGCAAACTTCAAGCTACATTACATCTGAAAAGAAGAGTGCAGGGGGAAGGGAAAGTTCTGCTCACGATACACTAAACTCATCCTACTCTGAATGAAAATTTCAAATAATTATTCTATGTGCAAAGTTCAGAACAAAAATAAGGCAGCATTCTAAAAGCTGGTACTTGAAATAGTCTCTACACTTCTACAGGATAAAAGTAGTAAATACATTAATTTTAAAATCAAACCCTCTGAGCAAAGGCTTTTTGCAAAGACAACTCTGAAGCGCTGTACAAAGGCAGGGAACTCTTGATTACCTGTGTCAGGTGATTATCCAGCCCAACATCAAATCACTTCAGCTCTCAATTAGCCAGCTTGCACCTGGAAGCCGCCCAGCTGTGCTCACATGGCACCCCATCACTTGAGTGCAGCAGCGCCTGTCAGTGCCGGACCAGAATTTTTGGTCCCAGTATCACCATTCTTTCTATCTGACACTGTATTACCAGCATATACTTTTATAATCTAATTGACCTATGTTTTGTATTTGTGCTTTTGCTCTATTCAGGTTATTTCATTCTGTCCTTAACTTGGATAATTGGGTGTTGACTATATGAGACCTGAACGCTGAAGGGGGGTTTGGTGCCCTCAATTCTAATTGAAGTCAGAGTCAATTGAGGTTACGCAAGACTTTGCAAGATCTGGATCCAATTATCACATTAGGCCCTATAACAACCTACTGATACCCAGAGATACACATTTTACATATGGAAAACCAATATGCATAGAGGTTAAATGATTTGCATAAGGTCATTGAGAGAATATGTGGCAGAACTCAAATAAAAGCCTCCTAGTTCCACCCTTTCAGCCTTGAGCCTTTTTTATTACCTCCAATTTTACATTCCTGCCTGAAGAAGTAATTTCCATTTCAAATATTAAATGGGAAATCAGAAAATGTAGTGAACTCTGAACCACATCTCCTTGGTAATCCAGCAAGGCAGATAAACCATGTACCAACCTGTGGGTTCAAATGAGTTAACCAACATATTTAAATACAGCTATTGTATGAAATGAGATTGTGTCTACAGACATATCAATAAGTACATCTATTTCTAAGCAGTGGAAAGTATGAATGCACGCTTGGTCCCCAGGGAGATTATTTGCATGTGTTTATATAAATATGCATGACACACTGTTTCAAGGGACAGACTGATGTAATTTCAATTGGGTATCATACACTTCCTTACCTAAACCGTGAAAGTAGCAGACAATGGAGGAATCAGAACTTATTTATTTGTTATCCACCTTTTCATAATTCTGTTCAGTAAAACATTTGAGAGGGACTCAATTAACCTGGATATTTGTCTCTTTTGAAGATAAGGTCATAGGCAAGAAAAAAATTATTATATTTTTCTAGTATAGTAGTCCTAGCAGAAATTTGTAATTCACAACGGCAGACCAAAAGTTTAAAAGAAGACTCAGAAAAAACACATTTTTTTCTTTCCTTTTTTTTTCTTTTTTACTTTCACTTTTCAAATTTTGAAAAAATTCAGATTTTTCAGTTCTGCACCTATAATAGGAAAAGTATGAAAAGTATCCAGGCTGAAATTAACACTTAATTCTATTTAGAGCTGTTATGCCAGACTACCATATTTGGGACTAAAGAATACCTACACTATGAAGTAGTAGCAGTTTTAGAATGTTTATATGAAAAGAGCACTATAAAACCATCACAAAAATCAGAACTAGAAGAATTATTAAAAATTACACACCATCTGTAAACTGTTCAACACTGAGTGAAGCTTATTAACAGAAATAAACAAGTCCTACCCCTTAAAAGAAAACAAAGCTCTTTGGCCTTGCTGCTATATTTCTATTACTGTTTTATGCATATACAGTTCCTGAATGTAAAGGGGTCCATTATAAATATAAAGTATGAATGAATTCATATTAATGAGTTCATACTGAATTCATCTACTTGACTACTTGCAAGTAAGCTACTTGGAACACAATACATCATCCTCAAGTATTGAATATTGGGAGCATGATTTATTATAAAAGCATGAAATCTCAGCGGTTATTTTAAGGTTCATTATCAGAAGTAGAGACTAATTTACCAAAAAGTTTTGTACTTTCACATTCATTGGTGAATGTAGAATTTCACATTCCACACCCTCCATGTTGAATTATATTTATAGGCAAGGCATAGAAATATATTTAATATAATTTAATAAACAGTAAAATTTGCATATTAAATACAATCAATACAAAATTTTAGAGTGTTTGAAGGGAACAGGAATTCCACAGCACCTGGACTTAAAACTGCTTTTTTTCAGGACACAGAATAACCCTGCTCTCCTAAGCACTCTTAATAAGTGTCCATCTGTTTCAGCAAAACTGCCCGTGTGTATTTTTTCTTTTCAAAACTGAAGAGACATTTTCATACCACATACTTAAAGCGCCTTCAGTCTAGCCTCCTCAGCAAAGAGAAGGGATAAAGCGTAATAAAAAAGACATTAAATCCCTATCGCATGGAAGACTTTCTCATACAGGAATCAAGACAGTCCAAAAATCCTCCCTAAGGATGCTCCCTAAGGACGTTCCTACTGGCACTCAGGGTATCCAGACTGCAGATGGGTCAGGTGGAAGGGCTGCAGTGTGTCACTTATCTACAGGGATCCTGAGCTAGGGTAACACCTACAGGCTGCCCGCAATACCTGATGGGCCACCTGAATTACGCAAAGGACTCAGAACAGAGAAAGCACAAGTATGACCTTGACCTGCATTTCATCCACCCCCCTCTGGGGCTGAAAGTCCTATGCTGAACTTAGAGGAGGGAGTGCAGAGACTCAGGAATGTCACCCTCCATACACAAGTGACGTGTGCCAATGCTTGTGCTCTCTCATGTGTTTTAAAATTGCTACTTGAAACTTTATTAGTGAGAATGAAATTATGAGAATTACTAAGAAAAAATAATTTGTAAAGAACAAACTTTGTTTAAAAATTGAGCATATACAAAACAGTACTACAGTACTCCTTTTTAAACACTAATACATTTTCTTTTTTTTTTTTTAAAGGCAGTTTCTTTCACCCATTTTCAAAATTCTGATAACATAATTCTGATAATGGAATAGTTCATACAGTATTTGCCTTACCCCTCATATCTTAAGGGCTGATTCAGGCCAACCTGCCCAAATCTACAGCTGGAACAAGCCCCAGTTCATAGGAGCTCATAGGAGTTCATTTGTGTGACACAAACTAGTATGTTATTTTCCAGTTTTAATTGTAGAGAAGAGAGAAGCTATGCCATGCACAATAACAATAACAAAACCTGGAGTTTCCTGGAAAATCAGTCCCTTCAACACAGTCGCAAAGAGAGGCGTATCCTTAGTCATCATCTCCCCTTTAAGGAAAAATTCTCTTTACAAAAGAGACCTCAGATCTTAGCAGGTTAATGCTCTCATCTTCACTATTTGCCCTCTTGAGAGCTGACAGCATCATCACTACAAAAGCTGAGGATGACACACAATAAAAGAAATGTAAAGAAAGAAAAAAACCACCCCACAGTATTATCTTTGACAGGCAAACCATACAGCGGATTAGCACAATAACTGTCACACGTAACTTGAACTTGCTGCATCCAGTCCATTGCATTCCTTATAACCTAGATTTATAAAACATGTAGCCCCCTTAGAAACAGTACACACACACACAAAGCAAATTGAGACAGAATAGTAATTTTTAAAAGGACTTAAATACATGCTAATGGTAAGACATCTAAAGATGGATGTTTTCATTTGCATAAATATGTGCTAGGCATGGAATTTTCCTCCTCCCTGAGATGCTTCTAACATTGCACATGCAGTTTCTATGATAATTTTTAGTGAAAGAAAACCACCAAAGGTAACATACTGATTTGTAATGATAGCAGTTTCTCTGCAGACTATATATTTTCTACTAGCTACTAAAAGAATCCTTGCACTACTTTTCATGTTATGCAACAGCACAGTAGAAATGCTTTATTCTCTACATGCTAGACTGTAGTGGCAAGAAAATAGCACAAACTAGTAGACCAAGCACTGCACATTCTTTCAATATTCATTGTAATAACCCTAATTCTAATTAGGTCAAATAAGTGTAAAGCCTCTTAGAATGAAATCCATCTCTCCTTTTGTCTCTGAACTAAATATTAAGACCTTTGCTTTGCAAGTAAGAAAAACTATGTATCTGGAAGCTTAAAAGAGGAGATACACTATTTTCTCAGTTTAATGATTATGTTTCCAATAGATGTGTACCTTTTGGCTGCTGGCGATACAGTTTCCTTTCTGGTTCCTGATGGGGAAGGTAAAGAGCCACTTGGTTTCTTTGGTAACACAGTTCCGTTATTAACAGTAGTCCTTAAAGGCAGGGTTTGTACCAGCGGTCTTGCTGTAAAACAAGCAGAAGATTAAATAATTGTTTTAATTTTCTCTTTTTTTCTCCCCCAGCAAACAACATTAGAATATTTTAAAATAACTGAGTACTAGGCCATTTTTGGTTCACTGTTGCCAAATTCACCATAGATGAGGGTTTTAACAAGGAAGAATTTACTATTATTAATAATAATAATAATAATATCAAGCAAGTCACCTGCATATGGCTTAGGCACACTATTCTACAACCTGTCTCACCTGTAAAACTGTTCTAGCTCAAAGAGCTTACTCGTAAGTGCAAAGGTAGCTGTTGCCACCAAAAACAATCCTTCTCTTTTAAGAAAGACCATCAGTCTCTTGCCCACCTGGATAGCATTCAGAAGAGTGCTAGAAAGGAAGGCAGGTTGCCACCCCAGAAACTTCTGCTCTTTGTCCCTCAATGTCCTTTCACGTTTTCCTCAAGCAAATGATCTATTAAGAAATCTTTATTCCCTGAAAAAAAATCCCTTCTTTTAAAGAACGTGGGCTTATGTTTGACAAAAAAAAATTTTACCCTTTAGTCAGAAAAAGTGATTGAAATCAGCAATACAGTGGACTCAATGAGCTGACATTATCTACCTTTGTTCTTCTGATCAAACGTTGGCTCAAAAAAAGATATGCATGTCATACCTGTAATTAATATTAGACCAATGGAAAAGTCCCAATCAAGTACATTAGAAATTAGTCGCAAAATCAAACAGTGGTTAAAACTGCAAGCAATGAGTACAAACATGAAAACTACAGTGGACCATACCCTGAAAACAGAGACAAACAAGACTAGTGCTCTCCCTACAGCAGGTAAGAAAGCTGTGTACATCACTTGAAATTTGACAGAACTCTGTATCACAAGCTGGCTTTGTAAAGATGCCAAAAGTCTCTGGGTGCAGAGAAACAACACCCGAGAGAAGGCAGCAGTCACAAGTCACTTAAGGAACACAAGATAAAATTTCACTGAACTTGGAGAGCATAGCAGAGAGAATACCTATGAAATGTTCTTTGAAAAAATACTGTTGAGGATAAATAATCTAAAAACCAAATTTTTTTAATATAGAATCTATAAATTAACAATTGTATGCAATCCTAGGTTATATTGTGATAGCATCTTATTGTATCACTGATGGCAAACATTTATTGACTTGTTCACCTGAAGTTTTCATATATTGAACAACAGAAGATAAATGTGAAAGCCTGTGCCTCGGGAAGATTAGATCAGTAAATATGGTCTCCATAGGAATGCAAGTTTCAGGAGAAACTTTGTCTTGAAACTTTTTAAAAATATATACTTGCTTGTCACATATTCATCATTTATTTGTCCAGAGGGGAGAAATTTAGAAAATAACCCATAAGGAAATATTGAAGGAAAAACGCTTATTGGACTTAGAAGACTGAAGGATGATATAAAAACAAGTCAACAAAGGGAAAAAAAAGAAAACCTTATCCATGCTGACTGAGGATCAGTCAACTGCAGAAGACAGATAGGGTGAGACAGTATCATTCTTACTGAGGATGGGAAGAGCAAGGGCTCTCCAATTTTACCAGAAACTTTAAGGCAAAACTGAACAAGACTTAAATGAATTCATGGCACCTTCCAGCCCTGACTTCCATGATCTATTTTAAACAGACTAATGCTCTCTTTCAATCTTATACAACACACCTAAAACTTACTGTACTTTGGCTTCTCATGCTTTTATTTATTTACTACTTTTTTTAATTAAGGGATTCGGATATCATGATCCTATTTATTTCTACAGTATTCATTCTTCCAAATTAAATTCCTTCTACGGTTCCACGCTGGATGCTTTACTGCTTGTTTCCTAAGTGCGGCAATGCCATAATTAATCTGTATGTATAAAACTGATTCCGTTGCATATTACGGAAGCACAGATAGCTACAGTGGAGCAGCTGTAGGCTTGTTTCCTGACAAGATTTCTGTAACTCACAAAACTTTAATGAGGCTTTAAGATCACAAATTAGAACAGCAATTAAAGTTAAATAAGTAAATTAATAACATATTTTCCTTCTTTATAGCTATATGAAAAAAATGCCTATTAAAAAATAGCTGGAGTGAACTAGCTGGAGTCTGTTTACTCTCCTAACATTATGAAATCGAAACTAGCAGCAGCCAGGAATAAACTCTGCAACCTTTAACAGAGGTTTTGCTTCAAATCCAATGCCAATCCAGAACACACACTTCTGGAGCTGGAGATTTAAAGATCCAGCCCCATGATCAGCTAGCATAGAAAACACCACCACAAAACTCTTACACGGCACACCGAAAAACTATACATTATTCAATGAATCCGCTATTTACTCTGAAGCTATTTAGTTTTATTTACAACAGCTATTTCACACCAGTGGTAACTGACACAACAGTCAAACAAGCCCAAACAAGTCATTGCTGTTAGAAGTCAGTAACTCAAACACATTGGTATTATTGCTTTGTCAGTAAGGTTTATTTTGGAAGTTCTGTTGCTTCATGGTCTTACCTGTGGTAGCAGGACTGACATGTTTATCAGCCTCAGCAGCAGCTTTTTTAATCATACTCTGATCTATGGATTAATAGGGCTGTTAAGTTTACAAACAAACCAATAATTGCAAAAGGAAAGAACAACAAACACAAGTAAAACAAAGGCAGGAAGCCATACTGAACTCCACCAAGTAGAATTAAATAAGGAAGAGGAGGGGGGGAAACAAACCCAAAACGCCATTAGTGAAGGAGCTCTACAAATGGACAAGATGAGCAGCTCCCTTTCCTTGGTGTACACCGCTTTTAAGCTGCCTAGCTCAAGTCTAGAACATGAACTCACGCAAAGGCTGAAAACAAGCTCAAGCTTTTTTCCATTATAGGTTTGAAAGCCTGAACCTTGGAACCTTTAAACCCATTTTAAATCTCAAGTGCTCTAAAAATGTTGTCTTCCTTCCCATGAAACTTCTTGTTCCAGACTTTAAACAGTACACTGGGGATCCTGTTTTCCAAAGGCGCGAATCTCCCCCCAACACACACACACTTTTAATCCTGATCTACTTTATCTATAGATCAAATGAATGAAGCAGTATACAATATGCTTCAAACCCCAGTTTGCACAGATAAGATTTTTGTGACACTTTGTGAGCTCAAATTCCACTTTTTACAATTCTAAATGTGGAATATGGCATTAAATGATCAATGGAAAGAAAAAGGATTGAGTACCATGCAGCCCAACTGGAAAAAAAAAAAA
>VZTV01114987.1:0-14584 GCA_013400875.1 Anhinga rufa
AAAAAAAACCCCAACCCACCAAAAACCAAAGCTGCATTAGGATGTCGCTGTATCACAGTGCATGCACATAGGGATACCAGAAGTAAACCGTACAGGAAATTCTACTTCTGTCATTTTTTTTTAAGTGTTATTTTTGTCTATTTTGGTTAATTCAAATGGCAGAGATCTGTATCGCAGAATCTCACTGTTTACTGAATGGACCTATTTAGAACTATATAGTACAAAGTTCTTTAGAGTGCTTTCTTTAAAACTGACAAAATTTATAATAGGGAGCAACTAAAGAATTTTTACCTCTTAGCATAGGAGACTTCCAAACTTCAAAGGCCACAGAAGACACTTAACTTCTCTTGTCTTCCATTCCAACGAAGCAAATGTTTTCCAGTGGTCAGACTCTTCTGCCCTACCTCTTTCAGTCAAGTGCTGTCTGTAGGAGATGGGATCGCACCATTGAATTCTCCCTCCAAGTTTCATTTTTTTCTCTGTTCTGATCTTTGTTTCATCTCCAAGTCCCACTCAGTGTCCAATTCTCAGTCATATTCTTTTCCACTTTTAAAGTGTCATTACAGTGTGTTTTTCAGTCTTTCCACAAACTAGCATTAGCTCTGTCTTTAAGGATTGTTATTCTTACACACTCTGATACAAACTTTAAACCCCAGCTCTTCATAGGATTCTTCTATGGGCAGTTGTTTTCCTAGTCACCCTACTGCCAGTCTCCCCCAAATGCTATCTTGGTCATAGGATTCTCTAAACTTGCTTCCAGGCTGCTCTGAAAATGCAGATGCCCACAAGATGATTAATGCACACGTGTAGAGCCATTGGTTTGCAGAGTAGACTTAATAATAGACTTAAGCCATGTTGGAGCTGCTCTGCATGTGCATATTGAACGGCTAGTATGTAGTAATTATGGATACCTAAGGATTTGTCAGATTTCCTGTGTGGATGCCAAACAAGTACAGACTGACACACCTGGGCTTTAAGGTACTTGCTTTAAAAAAAAAAAAAAGTGAAACTAGCAAGATAACCGCATACCTGCGTAGCCTAGTTACAGATCATCAGGGCTGTAGTCCAAATTCGCCTTCACGCCAGTTTACACTGTGACAGGACTTGTTCTTGTTCACTCTGCATTTGGTCCAGATAGCTTCTCCCTGCATTCTGCCAGGTCCACACAGAAGAAAACCATTTAGAGCTCAGAAGAAACCTCTGTAGGTTCTGATTTGTGACTCTTGCATTCAGCAGTATCTCAGAGCAGATTTGAACAAAAATTGCATTCACTTGTGAATGGGAGTAGTTCTCATGTGAATAGAATTTTGCGATGTGTTTGCTTATGGTCTTTTGGCCTCTTACAAAGGGGGAGGATTTTCAGTTTGTTTGACTTCAGAAGACTCTTTTGGAGTTAGCAAAGGACATGTCCTTTTGTTTGTCCACCCTTTTCAAGGCTATGCTTGAAAGCATGACAATGCAAAGCTTTTATTTGAAAAGGTAAACAAAGTATTGAACTTAGACAAAGTATGGTTTTGGGGGTTTTTTGTTTGTTTGTTTTTCTGAAAGTGGCTGAACTTGTTTTGATGGTTTTTTTCAACATAAAATGTGCCCTGAGACTCAACAGGAAAAATACTGTCCTGAATGATTTAGTTGGCACTTGAGCTATGGTCCTATGGAAAGTACCGGTATGAGCAGATGGTGCTATTAACCCAGCCTTTAAGGTTTTGGTAACTCAGCCTTTCCAATAAGTTTCCACAGAAAAGCATTTTGGTGCACTGGAGTATTAGTTTGCTGTGTGTCGTTGACTGTTTTAAGTAACTTCAGTTTGGTAACCTTTTAAAAATGATTTGATGAGAGGAAATAGTTTTCCACTGCCTGTTGAGTACAAGTAATGAGAATAGAACAAAGAAGTCAGGAATGGAAGTTTCAAACTTCTTGTTAACAGTTCAAATGTAGTAAAAAATCTAAGGATTTTTTTTCATAACTAAAATGTTTACGTTATTAATGGCCATTAGAGGTTGTCAGTGTTTCATGCTTGCTGCTTGACAGATACTGTATTTCATATAAAAGAAAAGGTAGCTATTGTTAATCTCTAGATTCAAGGAATATTTTGAGTGCATTCACTGCTTGTTTATTTTCTTTTTTAACTGTGGGGTTTTTTTGTGGTCAGATATGAGAATTTGATGAACTTGGAAGCATCAGAAGTGGATGAAATTTCAGAGATACACACAAAACTGTTGCGTGTAAGTATCTTACACAGCCCGTGTCATTCTCAAAATGGTGTTCCTAATGAAAAAGCCAATACACGATAACAGATTTTTCTGTGAATAACAACTCTGAATTTTCAAAGTTATTTCTAGACTGCCAGAAGTTGTTAAAATGCCCATACTGAGATGTGGATTTCTTTCTGAAAACAGAAATACATAAATCCTTTTATTAGCCCAGTGTAGTGAAAATAAGTTCCTGAAAATACAGTCTCATTATCTAAAATACGCAAGTAAAAAAAAAAATAACTACAAAATACATTTTACTTCACAGGTTTTTTTCCTTTCCTTAAAGGATTATAAACTACTCTATTGGCTTTCTAAAATGACACATACACAAACTTCAGAGTGATCTTCTTTAAAATTTTCATCATGTTTCCAGACAAGTAAGGAAAAATTTAAAGATAACTTTACACAGTGGTGTCCTGGGAGCAAGTATAAAGTTCTCCATTCTAAAAGCAAAAGTTGATTGGTGCATTTTTATTTTGAAGGTTGTATGAACTGCAGAGAAAGGAAGGTATGAATTAATGTGGGTAGTCATTATATGAATTCTTAACAAATGAAAAGAACAAGTGCAGAAGTGAATAGGGAAGATATGAAAGGTAAAACTTACTGTTGAGGATGCTGAAAGAAAATAAATATTAACTAAGAGCATCAAAGATGATTTTTTCTTTAATGATACCATGTTCTAGCAAAGCCTAGGCAGATAATTGGGCATATTTCTTTAATGAAGGTCAGTGAAACAAATGGGTCTACAGTATTAATATGCTCAGTCTGTTTTCAGCCTCAAGTAATTTTTTACTTTACCCAGTGGTAAGATTGAACTTTCTTGCTCTTACGTAGCTGTCCAGCTCTCAATGCACAATAGAAACTAGTCTTCAAGATATCAAAACGAAACTTTCTCCTGGAGGTTTACTGGCTGACACCTGGGCAAATCAGGAAGGCATGCATCCAAAAGACAGGAAGTGAGTAATTGTATTAATGGTTTTATTAATATTTAATTTTATTCATATCCAATATTATTAATTATATAGAATTCTACATTAAGTTGTAGTTCATGAAGTTCATGAATAGGTACTTAAGTTTACAAATAAAGTATCTCACTTTCTTCCTTTTGTCACTCTAGTCCAGAAAGGCTGCAGGCGCTGCTATGTTCCATCACAGATATTTATTATCAGTTCAAAAAAGACAAAGCAGAACGAAGTAAGTGACTTATTTGATTCACTTTTAACGTAAACTATAATGTAAAGGACAGGTCAGTCCTTGTTCCGCTAGGATATTTGTGGTAGGAACGGAGAGTTAGTCAGCAACAGTGAATATGTATGTAGGTCTCTCTTAGTGAGGTACTGTCTTAAAGCCCATATGAATGAAACACCACTACTAATCTCATAAATTTGAATTGCAAGACTGGAGAGGAGACAAAAAAAAGTAAATGACCACTTTTACCTATCAGGATAGGAGAAGGAAACCATATAGGAAATGGGTAAACTTAGTGGAGTTTTACATAAATACAACTAACAGAATTAAACTGGTAATGTCTGTCATCTGCTCTGATCCTAGGGCTTCCTTATAATGAAGAACAAATTCACAAGTTTGACAAGTAAGTTTTGAAGTTACCTTTGGGAAATACCATGATTGCTTTCAGGTCCTTCAGGTGCTCTTGCCAATAACCTCTTCTGCTGATTTTTATTGTAAATTATAACCTCTTTAGGATTGCTTTGTAAAATATTTTCTTTAAATATCTTAAATACATAGGGGTGCCAGCATATGATAATGAGGTGCTTTCTGGTAGTGGAGTTTCTTTGCTGGTAGACCTTCTAAATGTAGATGTGAAATACCTGTTTGTTATCAGGGCATATCTGTCTTACAGGAAGTATGGTTTTTTCCTGTTTTTTAGGGAGGAAGAAGCCCTCAGTAAGAGTAAAGTGACTTTGTAGCTAAGGCGGAGATAATTTGCTACAGATGAATAAGATATGGACTAGCTGAATGACATTCTAGAATGATTTCATCTTCCAGGATATATAGCATGCAAAATTTTAAGGCAGCTCTCCATTCTGTTTAAAATTGTCACTTATGAGAGGAGGCCACATTTAGTGTATGTAACCTGCGTGTTAAGACTCCCATTAGGCTCCACTGACTCTACAGACTAACTCTGACTCTGCTCATGCTGCCGTACTTGTCTCAGGATCAATTCAGTTCCTCATATGCAGATGCCTAATACTATGTAAGTTGCCCTAAGGTGAAAAAAACGGCTGGATGGCCGAGCCCAGAGAGTTGTGGTGGAGTTAAATCCAGTTGGCAGCCAGTCACAAGCGGGGTTCCCCAGTGCTNCATGCAACACTACAGGCTTGGGGAAGAGTGGCTGGAAAGCTGCCCAGAAGAGAAGGACCTGGGGGTGCTGCTTGACAGCCGGCTGAACATGAGCCAGCAGTGTGCCCAGGTGGCCAAGAAGGCCAAGAGCATCCTGGCTTGTATCAGCAATAGTGTGGCCAGCAGGAGCAGGGAAGTGATCATGCCCCTGTATTCAGCACTGGTGAGGCCACACCTCGAATACTGTGTTTAGTTTTGGGTCCCTCAGTACAAGAAGGACATTGAGGTGCTGGAGTGTGTCCAGAGAAGGGCAACGAAGCTGGTGAAGGTTCTGGAGAGCAGGTCTTATGAGGAGTGGCTGAAGTAACTGGGGTTGTTTAGTCTGGAGAAGAGGAGGCTATGGGGAGATGTTACGGCTCTCTACAACTGCCTGAAAGGAGGTTGTAGCAAGGTGGGTGTTGGTCTCTTCTCCCAAGTAACAAGCAATGGCACAAGAGGAAATGGCTTCAAGTTGCATCAGGGAAGGTTTAGATTGGATATTAGGAAAAATTTCTTCACCGAAAGGGTTGTCAAGCATAGGAACAGGCTGCCCAGGGAAGTGGTCAAGTTACCACCCTGGAAGTATTTAAAAGACATATAGACGTGGTGCTTAGGGACATAGTTTAGTGGTGGACTTGGCAGTGTTAGGTTAACAGTTGGACTCAATGATCTTAAAGGTCCCTTCCTTCCTAAATGACTTGATGATTCTATGATTCTAAGGTATCTAAGACATGCTTTGAGACTGGGGGGTAGGACACAAGACAGACGAGAAACCTACACCTTTCTGGATGGACAGTCGGAAGCAGGGCAGGATATCCTTGTGCATCTCAAATTATGTGAGACCCTTGTGTTTAAGTAATTAAGTTATTCTTCTAGTGATTGGTCAGTTGAGTGGTTTCCTAGACTTTGCTGAGGGCTATGTGAATTTAGACACTGCTTCTGTTAATTTCTAAAAATTCTTGCTGTTGCTACCGCTAGTATGGCTTCACTGACAACTACAGATAGAAAGCTAACATGCAGAAGGCACTGGTATTCTCACAACCATGCCACTTGCTTCTCCCATAGTTAAAGATAAATGGAGTAACTGCCAACTGGAGGGGAGATTGCCTTACAGTGAAGGACAGTAGGGGCAGGAAACCTGTAAGACAGATCTTGACACACTGAAAAAGACATGAACACATCATTGCCCTGCAACAGCGAGGGACTGAACTTAATGTGAGCGATAATTTCATCATATGTTCTTAGGGATATGGTTGGAAAAGTGGCAAACATTGGGACACAATTCGGAGCTCATTTTAAAACTGCGCTCTCTTGGGCAGATGAAAGACATTTTAGGGCTTTTTCTACTGCTCAAACCGTGTCCTTGCATTAATGTGTGAATAACTTTAAATAGGCTTCATTTTCATGGTTTTGAATACTGGTATATTTTCTACCACAAGTATCTCCTTGGGATCATTCTGGTATCTTTGACATCCTCATTACATCTTGTTTTACTTGATTCACCCCAGAGAGAAATGGCAGTGTGTTTTGTTAAGAACTGTGTGACATTAGCAACAGAGGCTGGCCTTTCTAATATTTACCCCTAGACAGACAAGGGAGCAGCACTCAGTTCAGATCTCTTCTGGTTGAATGACAGGTATGCATGCTTAATGACAATCCAGGTACACTCCAGCCAGAATTTGATTAGCCAATAGCTATCATGCAAGACTTAATGAAATACCAGAAGCAGGCGTTAGCCTGTAGCGTTCCAGTATCGCTTAGTTTTGCTTACTGGTGCAATGCATAGCATGGTAAGGCAGTTACACCAGATTACTGTCTGTAACACCAGCCAGAATGGGGGTTTGTTTTGCTTTCCTGTCCTTATCTGCTTGCTTTCTTCTCTTGTCATAAATTTAAGGTGATACAAAAATTCTGGGCTTTTTTTATTGCATGTATATTACTCAGCACAAAGGATTATTCATATGTGCTGGAAGTTCCAAGTATCTGCAGAAGGCAAATAAGAAATAATAACGATTTCTGTTCTTTCCATTTAGAATCTCTTTTCATTAAATATACCTGCTTGGATAAATACTGACTTGGAGAATACACCTGGACATTTGTTCATATACAAATAATTGCAACTAAATGCTTCAAGTAATTTCTTTTCTCCCTGCTAGGGAATATTTTTGAAACATAAACTGTTAGTTCATGCAGTGCATTGAGTTCTTATACTTCACAACAGCATGAATAAAGTTGGCTGAAGGGATTTTTAAGTCCACATACCTCTTCTACAAGCTTCAGAAAGTAAGTTAGAGGAGCAGGGTTTTGAAAGCAGTTTAACACTGTTTGGTTATTTCTGTGTTGCAGGCAGAAGCTGTATTTGCATGCTACAAAAGCCATAGGTCTATTCAAAGATGAATGTGTCAGCAAGTATGATAAATTTTTGGACAAGGCTGAGGACTGGACAAGGCAAGCTATTGATTTATTTAATATTTGGTAATGTTCACTGCACCACTTTTATAAAAGGAAGCTCTTCAAAGAAAACCTTTTCTCTTTTAGGAAAATGCTTCACACAAGGAAGCAACTACTGGCTCTCACCAACCAGTGTTTTGATATTGAAGAAGAGGTATCCAAATACCAGGATTATATAAATGAGGTAGAATGCTTCAAAATTACATAAAGTGTTTGCATAGATAAAAGACTATTCCACATTGTTTAATGTCAATAGTGTTGCTTATAGTGAGTCTTACATTTAACGCAGTCGTATTAAAATACAGGGCTCCATGGGTGCAGTATTTAGCCTATAGTAGCTTCATTGCTGATGTCAGAGTGATGTAGAGAGTGGTGTGATTTTTTATTTTTTTTTTAATCTTGACTTGATTTTGGAGTTTGGTGGGGTTTTGTTTTGTGTTTTGATGGGGTTTGGGTTTTGGGGGTTTTTTTGGTAGTGTTAGCGTTCCCCACAAAACATCTGTGCAAATGGATGTAGGTTCATTGAGAAGTGTTCTGTGTAACTGTTATCATGGCATCTGAGCACCTAGGGGATTATTTTAATACGAGGCATAAAAACACTACTCCCCTATTCAAGATCAGGGGCTACATGCTTAAGGATACATGCTAAATCAATGCTGCTGGTGACATGAAAGGAAATGTTTTGTTAAAATTTGGACAGTGACTCTGCAGGATGCAAACTTATTAGAATTACCTCAAAATTGAGAGAATAAGAGCATTTTCCTACAGTAAAATTATTATTCTTTCTAAAGGAAATATAAATGAAAGAAAAGCACCTGGTAGGTGTAAAAGCAATTAAGGAATGGTAGAGAGCAGCATTTTACTTATTTGTTTGTATTTTAGTAGTACTACGGAAGTCAGTTATTGGTTAGGATCCTGTTGCCTTAGGATATCTACAAACATAACAGATAATTTTTCCTTTTGAGAGTGTATTATCGAAGTATGAGACAGTCAAGAAGATAGAACAAATCAGGGAATTATAGGTTGTTTCAATACAAAACTTGCCACGATGATCTCAACCTGGGGAGTATCAGCTGCCTTACTACTGTAATGTTTTTATAGCAATGAAGAATTTAAAGAAGGATTTGAAGGGGAACATGAAGATACATTTGTCAACTTACGTTGTAACTTTCCATTTCCTTTCGATCTTTTGCAGTTACAAGATGCTCTGCCACAGAAAATGTTTGCAGCTTCCAGCGGGATGAAACATAAAATGAATACAGTCTATCCAAGCTCAAACACCTTAGTGGAAATGACTCTTGGGTGAGAATTTCTTAATTGGATTGATGTAATATTCTATACCTGTTATACAGGTGAATTGGAAATAAAAAATAGGGTTGACTTAGTGATTGCTGTATTAAGGCCAAGAGTTTTATATTGGAGAAAAAACTTTGTATTGCTAAAGTGGTGGTACAGATTTGGAAGCTTTTAGTCAATAACCAGCCTGTTGTCTGTCCCTTATTTTGTATGTAACAGCAAGTTGCTGGAAGCTTTGTGGTGGTGAGTGATCATAGCAGATAACTGGCCCTATAAAAATGTTAACCTTTCTTTTGCTTCTCATTACTACAGTATGAAGAAACTAAAGGAGGAAATGAAAGGGGTTGTTAAAGAACTGGAGGAGAACAATCACATTTTGGAAAGGCAAGCAATTGTTTTCCCTTTTTGGGCCGATACTAGGAACAGGCTTAATTTGGTACATTTCGTAGATCCAGAACTTAAGCTAAGGGGCGATTCTATAATCTCTTTAACTGCAAATATATTTTTGAACTGTTGATCTGAGGTGTAACAAAAAAAGAATGCATGCAAAACCTTGAGAGGTTACTGCGAAATTATTCTGACATGGCAGTCATGACATTTTTGTTTCATATTACTTAATTTAGCTAATAAAAATGTCTGTTGCACAGACAGATTAATTCTGAGTTTGCAGCAGTCCAGTGGTGTCTTTTAACTCCTCAATTTTCGGTATAATTTTTAATAAGCATGGTATTACACCAGTCTGAGTGGATGATTTTTCAGTTTTCAGATTGCTTAAATAAAGTGAAGAGAAAGAGACCAACATATTTCTTACAGTCCTGAGAGGGTCCTGTCGCGATCACATACAGAAGGACTTTGCTTTTTTTCTTACGATGATGATAAAATATATAAAAACAATGATCTCCTGAAAGCTTCGGAGTAAATTGCTGGTAGAACTGAGCTTAGCTTCAAGCTGAATTGGTTTTGTTCTGTTCCCCACTCCCAGTCCCATACTTGGAGCACAGTATCCTTCCTTCTGTCGTCTTTTCACATACCAAAGTTAGGCACAAATGCATGTGTTGGCATGTGGCAAGGGAAAAATAAAACTCGTAAATAAATTGTAATGAATTACGGATTGGTTCTATAATCTAGTCAGTCACCTAAGACTATGCTGTGTTTTCATTTTAGATTTGGTGCTTTGACTATGGATGGTGGCCTGCGGAACGTGGACTGTATCTACCTTTCAAAGGACCCGAAGAGGGCTTGTAAATTTTTTCAAAGGGAAAAAAATATTGCTGGGACATGTAAAGGCAAAGAATAAATCTGTATCCAGGTTGTTTGTTTTTTCCCTCTACAACTGTAGTATTAAAAAAATGTAAATATGTATCATATGTAAATACAAAAGAAATATATATCTTTTTTGTCAATGTTAGAATAGAATTACTCTTGGCAGGGAATTTAGCCCCTCGGAGGATCTCTGACAAAGTCCTGAAGGCAAAAGTGTTCCTGATGAACTTGACATTTGTTTGCATTTAATATTGCCCCTTTTTCAAAATGCAATTTAGTCTTTATTGCAAGAGGACTTGCAGGACTCTAAATGTTATGAATACTCTTTAAAGGGTGTTTTGAATTTTCTTTAATCACTGCTATTATTTTGGAGTCTAGCAGAATGACTCTGATCATCACAGAACATGACGACTGTTTTAAATGAGGTCTTTTTAAATAAGCCTGACGAGGGACTAACAGCACAGGTAGGACAGAGTGGAAATGCTTTGCTCTTTCCTTCACATCCAAACTGTTAGTTCACTTCTACTTGAGCAAACAAATTCACGGTATTTTTTTTAAGTTCCTCCCTGTATCTGGTGCCATGTTGTCTGTAATCATCTGACTGCTCTGTACACAGAAGTTTTGCACTCCAGGTTGTCACAACTGAATGTAAAAACTCCTTTTTTAGAGTACAGCATTTTCAGAACTTCCCTGAAATCTTGTTGTTTGCCACAAGAGAAGCAGGTTCTTTAAAATAAAATAGCTTTTTCAGAATCCTGTCTGCAGGCATAATTTTTTTTAAAAGGTTAAAAATGGGCATGAAGAGAATTTATAGGCAGTCAGTAGACTAGATAGCATCGTCCCTTAGTGGTTAACTGAATATTGGAAAAAGAAGTTACCAGTCTAGATCTTGAGAAGGGACCACGCCTGCTGCTGACTTAGGACTGAGATATCAAACTTAGGTGGAAAAATCAGTAAGACTCTATATTTATTTTACAGTAGCAGTAGCTACTACGATGTGATTGGGTTGCAGAGATGCAGAATGAAACAATCTGCTCCAAAATATGTAGGAAAGGAGAAAGAGAAGAGGAAAACAAACAAACAAGCACAAACTCAGAAAACATCCCTCACTTTGTGGGACGCTATAGGTGTACCTATTTGTTTCAGCCGAAGAGCATGCAAACACTGCAGGACTCATTCTTTCCTTGTGGAAACCTGGCCATGGCTGTTCAGTGGTGTCCGATAGCACTTCTAATTGCTGTATTACAGCTGTAAGAAGAGCTGGACTGATTATATTTAGAATTTTCAATAGTTAATGGTGAAACATTTAGGTATAAACTAAACAGCGGTAACCTGTGATAGCATCTGATGGTTTTGTGATGCTTAGTCCCTGCTTATCTGCCCAGGTCAGAATACAAAATTGCATTATGTTTTTTTAATATTTGAATAGAAACTTATGAAATTTATAATTGATTCTTTCATTGGTAGAAGAAGAGGAATTCACTGCCTTGATGTCCAAGACCTGCTTTCCAGTGTTCTTGGTGAGAATCAAATATTAAAAGGGAATTCAGATATTTTTACACCCATGTGAGCAGCTTCTTTCTTTGCAAGCTTTGTCTCCCAAAAAATCTAGCTATGCAAAAGGAGTGCAGCGGTTTGTTACATGTTTTTCCTTGGCTAGCCATGGAATTCTTAACTGTTGCTTTTAAAACACCGAAATCGCATCTAACTGGAATGTTTTAATGCCTGCTCATACATTTGTCCATTCACGCCTGCAGTCTCACTGAGCATCGGTAAAACACGTGCATAAGTGTTAAAAGAATTGGACTCTCAAACTGCACAAGTTATATTTTTCTCCAATATTACATCTGTAACACTTTGTTCTTTCAAAGATTCTTAATTTTGAAAGAAATCAAGCGTTAGCTAGAACGTATAATTTTCTACTTCTTTATGCTGAAGCAGACTGGAAAAGAAGGTGAATTGTAGTAACAGTATCGCCTGTATATTGAAGTGTGCGCAGCGTTCTTTTCCACGGCTGAAAATGTTTTGTTGTATTTTATGTTCCTTTTAAATGTTGCTGGTTTTAGTGTTGCTAAATACATCAGTAATCTTAATCTTGTTAAAATTTCTTTTTCTAAAGCAATTTTAACCAAGCAGAAGCTAAGAAATTTGAAGTAATCAGTTCATAATCTACTGATTACGTTCTTATGAAGCAAATAAGAACACTTTCTTATTTGCCTTTTCAAGGCAAAGCGTCGTATGTAGTACCATCGATTTTTGCCTCAAATTAAGTGTCCTGATACTATCAATATTTGCTGATTTGCCAAAAGAAGTAATAGAAAGTAATATATGGTTCTTCCTCCTGAAGCTGGTTTACTGTTTGGGGGGTCAGTTTACTATATCAATTATCTGTTACTTGAACAAACCTGTCTTCATATGAATTGTGAAAATGCATGAGTGAATGACTTAATGGCATAAATACATCATCAACCACTTGCTGTGCTGCGTGTACTTCAGTGTCTTTCCATAATTTCACTTCCTGTTAATTTCAGTATTACCTTATAATTTTTATTTCCTCATAAGTCCAATAAAAAGTTGAAAATCTGAAGTAGCAAATTGCAGCTTAGCTTGCATTAGCCAGCGCCCCAGAAAACGTGCCCGCTACGACGGCATCACTAGCGTAGCTTATATGGTAGAGCCACTCATCCTTTCTAATTGTCTTTTAACTGCTCTGCTGACGTGTGTTCTGAGCAATATCAGTTCTGTAACAGTGGCAAAATTCCTACTCTCTGCTCAGTGTGAAGCAGTCTGCTGGTGGAGCTCCATCAGTGCTAATGTAGTTAATCACGGTACAAGTGGTAATCATAGAATCATTTTGGATATAATACTATGGCAAGGATTAAAAAGGCTGAACGGAGAAGATTACTTTTTGGTTTTTCTTAAGCTTGGAGCCTAGCAGAGGGGAGATGTGGAATAAGCTGCAGTTGCATAAACTTGTTTGGGTACGATTGAACAGAGAACTATTACTATGCTGTTGCAGAGCCTGCCGTTAGGGCGCAGTCCCCACCAGGGAGGGCGCAGCAGTTGGTTTGGCTGGCCGCGTGGGCTTCACTAAACTGGTGATGGCTTCTAGCGAGGGGCCTCGAAATCAGGACGCCCATCCCGGTCTGTGCAGAGGAAAACTTGGTTTACCTGTGACCAGCCCAACGATGAGTGCTTTTAAACTGGCTTATAAAAATTTAGAAAGATACTGGCCACTGGAAGATAGGGGGGAAAAAAAGAATGGCTAGGGTCTGGAAAATTCACCTGAGGGGGACTGGGAAAAATGGGAGTTGGTTGGCTGAGAGAAGAGAAGGTTGGAAGAAGCTGGGAGCAAAACCTGCCAGCTAAAGGCTGTTAAAGAGATCAGCACTCACCACCATGTCTGTGGTGAAAGGATTAGAGATTATGGACATAAACTGTAGTGCATGAAACAAAAAAAATCCGGACTGCGAGCTTGGAAAAATCTAATAGTGAAGAGAGTCAAGTGCCAGAACAGAGTGTTCTGGGAAGAGCAATAAGGGCTGAAGGAGGGCTTTCAGGAAGAGGTGAGCTGTTGGGAGCTCCTATGGCTGATTCTGCCACTGCAAGGCTGCATGACCTAATCTGTGCTCTAAACTGCTTTTTGTTGTTGTTATTTGTTCCACTGATCACAAAACGTGGCAGGGGTAGCGTCCCTCAGTGGAGTTTGCTATTCTGACACCAGTACAAGCCCGGCCAGCAGCCACTGTACTTACAGATGCACATCTTTCAGAGAACTTCGCTTCCTGTTGACAAGGCAGACTGAAGCAGCACAAGAGCTGCGGGCGTGCCACAAACACAGGCGTGCTGCAGCTGTTCAAAGTCGTGCTCTGCTCCTGAAAACTTATGCAAGCGTCCAGCGAAGCTTGTGACTGCCCAGGCTTCCGCAGCCTTCCCGTGGCGGTGCGGGTTGTATCACTGCTGCCCAGCCACGGGAGATGTTTCCCGGACTGGCTGCTTTAAGTAACTCGGGCAGATCACGTTAATCAGAACCTGCTGCAGCACTTTACCAGCTCCCCCGGTGCCAGCTTGAGGGCTGCTTCAGCATCCCTGAGCATGTTTCTGCCGTAGGACGCAGGGCTTGTTAGCGATTGCAGGGCTGTTGCGAGTAAGCGCAGCGCTGAGCCGTGCTGGGGGGAGCCCAGCTTGGCACCGCGCTACGCCAGCCGCTCGCTTTGCGTGGCAGGCACGTTCGCTTACTCATGGTGAAAGCAGATGATGCTGGCACAGTGGTAGTGCTGCTCCCGCAGTGACCGCCACGGGAGCCCCACAGTTTCGGATTTAAGCAGACAGGAGGAGTTTACAATCTTTAAAGAAATGGGATTAAAAGACTTTTTTTTGCACTTTCATTCCTTGGAACCCTCTGGGTGAACGCGCAGATGAATTGTTCATAAATCCTCTATCTCCACGTCCTGAAAATGCCTTACAGCTGGGCTACATCCCGCTTCGGACCACTTAAAGTCTGTGCAAGGCTGCATTAAAACAGACGCCGTTTCCAGCGCCTAGCAGACGTGACGGTCAGTCGTGCCAGCGAGCTCGCCCACAGCGTTTTCCGACGCCGCAGGTTTGCCGGAGCCGGGCCGAGCCGGGCCTCGCCTTGCTGCCGGCCGGCTCCGAGCGGGGAGGCCGGGCTCGGAGGAGCGATCGCGGCTGCCGCGGGGGCAGCGGCTCCCTAAAACGCCTCCCGTGGACACTTCACCTGGGAAAACGAAAAAGCCCAAGTCGCCGCAAGCAGCGTGCTGTTCGGTCCTAGCTGCTTTATCTGCGGTGGTAACCCCCTCGCGCCCCCGGAACGCCCTCACACCTCCTCTTTGCGGTACACCCCACTGGCGACGCCCGGACACCTGCGGGGCCGAGGGGAGGGCGCCGCCAGCCCGGCCGCGGCTGTGCCCCACCGAGGCGTGCTGTGGAGGGCGGCCTCGGGAAGGCAGCGGGCGGCG
>VZTV01114987.1:14925-43300 GCA_013400875.1 Anhinga rufa
GGCCGTGGCATAGCGTGGGGCGGCAGCCGAGCGTCGGGCGACGGCACAGCGTGGGGTGGCGGCGGAGCGTTGCGCCATGGTGGAGCACGGGGCGATGGCGTAGCGTGGGGTGACGGCAGAGCGTGGGGTGATGGCTTAGCATGGGGTGATGGCATAGCGTGGGACAACGGCATAGTGTGGGGTGACGGCATAGCATGGGGCCACGGCGGAGTGTGGGGTGACGGTGGAGCATGGGGTGACAGCATAGCATAGGGCGATGGCATAGCATGGGGCGACAGCGGAGCGTGGGTGCAGTGTGATCTAGGTAAAGGCTCTCCACCCCCGCCCCAGGGGAAGGTAATACACGTTAGAGGGGCATGTAGGTAGTGCTGCTCCGAAGGGTTCTTGTGGGCTCCCAGCCCTGGCAAAAACCAAGCAGTCTTCTCCCTGGGCATTCAGGTAGGAGGAGCATCGCACATCCCGTGTACACACCACGTACGTGTCCTTTCGCACCCTGGGCTCTGATTCAAAGTAGGCAATGATGCATTTTCCTTTCCTTGCACAGAAAACAACTTCTCTGCTTTTCATCCCTTTCATTACCACTGCTATGCTCTAAAATACAGTGGTTTCATTCACCTGCTAGCTCCTGTTCTTCACGGTAGGAGAACATATATCATCTAGTGCTGGTGAAAAGTCCTCTTTTGCCATTCCTTGGTTTGAAAAGCATTTGGCCACACTGTTGGGTTTCGTGGTGACCCTGAGAGTGGTTTCAGCGTGGACCCCCAAAGGCCTGCTCGCTTCTCTGGCCGTTCCTCGCCCACGGCTGCCGTGCTGCTGCACTTTTTAGGACAATCTAGTGCTATCCCTCGTGGCGTGACATGTTAAGGTGTGTGGTTTGCTTTTGATTTACGTCACTGAGCCTCTGTTAAAAGATGATATCTGAAACCCGAGGTGGGACAGAAAGGTCAGTCTTTTCATATTGTTCTGTTCTGGCTTAATAACCTCATACTGTCCTCTGCTGAGATATAAAATTTCTGTTACGATATAATATTCTCACTGTTACCCTCACTTACAGTAGCTCTATTTTTACAGTTACTAGTTGGAATGGAAATACTTTGGCTGTGAAAAGGAAATATTTTTATTTAGCATTTAAGTTAGTGCACCCTTTGTTCTGACAGGATGTATAGTGCACTGATGTGAAAATAGACCTTAAAAATCGTATTTTTTCTTTTATGATCAAATGCTCCATGGCAAGAACTTCAAGTGTCACATTGGATTATATATCTTCCAGCAACGTTTTCTCAGAACGATTGCAGCTTACAATGTTTCTCCTTCTCCTCCATGAAAAGCTCAATTTTTATGAGGCATAGTACTTCAAGCTGCTCGCAAATTGCTGTTTAAGTAGCAGAGAAAGCATTCAACATTTATGACCTAGCATGAGTATAATATTTAAAAGCTGCAAAGTGGTATGGAGATGAAAGGAAGCAATAGCTGAAGCACACAAGGATTGCTGCAAGAACCTCTGTTCTTTCCCACTTTGCAGGCACACCAGCGAGCCAGACTGATGAACGGATCTGGCTGAAAATTGGCTGAGGGCAGCAAAAGCAGTGGCGGTGTCAGGACAGCTCAGCGTCGTGAGGGAACGTGTGGCCGGCTGCCCTCACAGCTCAGAGCTGTTAAGTCCGCTCTGTGGCCAGACGTCAGTCTGCACCCTTCGTCACGGGCTGTTCCATGAGTAAGTGAATACAGAAGATGTCCCCTGCTTCGGAAAGCCAGCAGACACAGCTGCACTCAGCCTCTGAAGTGTGTCTGAACTGGCCTTGAAAACCGCAGCAGATACATCCAGGACTACAGCAGGGTTTGCCGCCGCAGTGGTAGCCTCCGCTGACAATGCCACGGACCCCTTTGGGTATCCACTTGTGAAGCAGAAATTACAACTGAAATTACAATTGCAAGTACCTTTCAAAGATGTTAAGCTGCCTGGTGATTCGTGACAGTGCTGAAAGGTTCCCAAAGAACTGTTTTCCGGAGGCCACAAGTGGCAGGGACTTAGAGTTTATGTCACCTAAAAAGCAAGATGCGACGGCATCTTCCAGGTGGTCCAGTGCCGATAAAAAAGAAGCTACATACTAAATTGTCATGATGATTCTGAGTCACAAAGACATAGATACTGTATTTGTTTAAATTACCCTGTTTAAATGTCGGCTGAAGTCAGTTCTCACTAGATCGTCGTGCTCAAACAAGGTCAGAGTCAGAGGTGCTGAATTTGGTGGTAAGAATTAAAAGGCATGAGAAATTCCCTCTGGGACAGGGAAGTAGTCAAAGGGCACATCAAGGGAGTAATATTAAGGTATTTAGGTGCAGACTTTTTTCTAAGAGAAAGGATCTGTGATGTCTCTGTGGGAGCGGGGGGTTTCCTTTGGGTGTCTCTGTCCTGCCTTCCCCATGGGGATGGGGAAGACACCTGAGCTGAGCTTCAGTACAGGCTAGGCTTTTCTTCCACCATTTCGCAGCAGGGTTTTTGTACACTCCTTGGTACGTGTCATGAAGTGAGGTGGGATCACTAGAGTGAATAAAGAACTACTAAGAAAAGGTCTTTCTGCCTTTTGTGAGGTTTTTGTTTGTAATTCACAGGTTTGTTTTCAGGCTTCTAAAAATACTGACATATAACTTAGGGGAGAAAGATCAGAATGGAAAAAAAGTGTGAGGAGATGAATGATCGTCTGTTTCAATGCAATGCACAAGGTACACATTATTCAAGCAACTTATCTCTCGGAAAAAAAATAAGGCAATGCTGATATTTCTGGACCTCAGCCCAGGAAGAAAGCCAAGTGTAATGAAATCCCTCTGAAAAGGATGCTTTGTAGTATCTTGAGCTCTTGCTGTTGTTTAGATTCCTTTTCAAGAGGGACTTAATTGGTTTAGCAGTCCAGACTGGCTCTGCTATTCACCTTTTCACCTCTATTGTTTTGGAGTAAAAACCTGGTGATGCTGTGCAGATGCAGAATGCCATTGCCTGGCCTGACTTTTCTGCATGGTCGTTTGAAACAGAAGTAGTCAGGATTATTCCGGCTTATACCAATGAAATGACATACAGTAGAGAGTGTTGTTTTTTTTCTAGTGTTCAATTTTTCTTTCATTCTGAGAGTGCTCCAGAGTGATAATTATCAATTTCTTATATCATATGGATGGCTTCATGGTATGTAGCGTTATGTAGCGTAGCAGCCCTGGAGTTGTTGCTTTGTTTCGCTGTATCATTTGGCATTTGAAAAAGGAGGCATTTCTCATGGTTTTAAATGAAAGTGTAAAACCAGCCTTTGGAATATGGTATCTGAACAGTTTTACTTTCCCCATAGTCTGGTCGACGGACTGGGTGTACATAGGTGGCGGAGGTGTGAAAGGAGTTATTTTGTGGACTACTTGCTCTGGACTTCCCAGTTAATTTCTGTAACTTTTCTTTTACCTTGCCATTTTGACACTTTCATTTCAGATGCACTTTTTCATTGAACCAAACAGAAATGTTACTGGGCCTTTTCAGAAATTTTATTGTTCCTTTAAGAGAATATTGAGAAACTATAGAGAAAACAGGTTGTTCTTTTCCAGTATTAAGTGGTGGGACACGATTGGGAATTCACAGATGCTTTTATTAAAAGCATGACCTCGATGAACTGATATTTGTTACTCTTACCAACTGTACATCACCCGTGCAACAACATGTGTGTCGGTGTATGTATTTGGTTTATGTGGCAAGGTTGGTGGGGCTGCAGGAGTGAGGAGACCAGTACACTGTACTACTGTAAGGACCTTGGGAAGCAAACAGAGGCTTGCAAGTGTTTGTTAAGTTGCCTGTAAATAGTTGCCTGCTAAAGGAAAAATCAGAGTATTTCTGTCAGATTTCTGGTGGTTGGAGTCTTTATAAAGGTACTATCAATGAGCATCAGGTCAGTGGGTATCCTTTAAATACTAGTTGGAAGTGATGTCCCTCACCCTGTTTCCTCCTTGCCTATAGTGTTACTTTCTATACCTGCTGCACTACACCTGTAACGTTATCTGGGTGTAGTGCGATCTGTGCACAGGCAGACACGCCTGTCCCGACACAGAAGCCTCTCCAGTTGCAAGGTGCTCTGCAGCAGTGCAGAAGCCCATGGGAGCAGATGAGACTGCAAGTGTCCTCTTCCTCTCAAATCTACCGGGCAGTCATTTCAGCTTTGTTCACCGAATCTCCTCTACATCTTTTTTACCCATTTTTCAGACTTCGTTTTTTGAGCGACCTTCCCTTGCGAAATGTATATAGCACAGTTTCAGGGCCCATCAGGCCTTTCTGTTGTTTTTCTCTGCTGAAGTGGGTATTTTGGTGGGGGGGCCTTGTTCAATTTCCAACATCTTTTTTATATTGGCTCTGAATATTCAGTAGCTGGCTCCTGCTTTAGTGCAGTTGAAGGACAGAGGCGATAGGTTTTAATATGTGGTATAGCTCTCTTACTACAGGGCTTTTTAAGTATCTGTAAAAACAAACAAAACCCAGAACAAAACCCCAAGCCCTTATTCCCTTAGAACAAATTAAGGTATATTATCTAAATGCCTCCTAGCTGTCAGGAATGGTAAAGAAATAGGTTCCCCTTTACAGAAATGGGCAGAAAATGTGGAGGGAAGGAGCAAATGCAGGGATTACTGATTTTTTTTTTTCCTTCAGAAGGGTATTTTTTTGACCATCAAATTTGTGTAACATACTTTTCCATGTTTTTAAAGAACAGGTTAGACATTGTCCGCTATCTCTGCAGTAGGAGTAGCTTCATATTTAATCACATGTAATGAGGGGGTTAGGTTGCTAAAACTACTTCTAGAGTTACAACTTGAATTACCAAAACTGTTCAAGGTCAAAGGAGCCTCTGAAAGTTTTATCTAAAGAGTGATAACTGGGGGACGGATTAGAAATAGCAGCAGTGGGAGCCTGCCTCCCTTTCCCATTCTTTCTGCAGAGAGCTGTTTAATGATGCTCAGTTCCCAAAATTTTCTTTATTTCCTTTTAAATCCAAAATTACCAAATTTTCTCACAATCCATAGGAGCTGGAGCTGCAGGAGGGGACAGGGTTTGTGTTGTGCCGGTGGAGCTCAGCTCAGAGAAAGCCCTGGTTTCCTCCCTGTTGGGTTTGAAGGAGCAGGGGTGATCTGCAGCCCCAACAGGGCGTTTGCTGGAGCTCACGGGGCTGGTGGAGCTGGAGGCTGCTGTGCCCAGTGCAGGGAGGAAGGAAGAGGTGTGGAAACGGAGAGCAAGAAGCAGCTTTGATGGAGCTTGCTCTGCAAGAGTAATGCTTGCTGTCTTCCTCAGTTTCTCTCTGCCTCCTGAGCATTTCTGTGGTCTCCGCAGCCACAGCAAGGCTCCCGCTGCTGCAAAGCTGAGCCCTTTCCCCGCCCCGTTTGCAGAGAACAATAACTCCTCACCAAGTTCCTTGGTTATTGTGGGTCCCGTTTTCTTGGCTGCTGACCTTTCTCTTCCTGTGTGAGAGCCATCTTCTACCCCTAAGCCATACACTGTCATACATCGAGGCGTTCACCTTTCTCTGAGCACCTCTTTCTTTTGTCTCGTTTTCACCATGGCATTAATGGTTAATTAATTATGGTGTCCTTCAGAGTTTGTGTGTCTCAGATACAACCCTAAGAGAGTACAGAGAACACAAGCAATTGTTTTTCAGGTTGCATAGCAGTGAAGAGAAAAATTTTTAAAATCACCCCATAACATTCAGATGCCACCACTGAAAGCCTCTGAAAATGCTGTGAGGGTTTCCTGCTTGTCTTCCTCACGTGCTTTGGAGCCACTCTGTCTGGAGCTCCTGCAGAGGCTGTTGGGAGTGGGCAGGAGCCCCCTCTGCCCAGGGCATCTTGACGTGGAGGTACCCTGTGTTTCATTTCACACGCAGGGTGCAAGGAGGCCAGATGCTGTGAGGCTTGGTTTCGAACAAACCGGTATTTGAGAGCAGGTATGGGAGTAGAAGGCAGTTTGCTAATGAAAAAGTGATAAAATAGTTATTTCTGCAGGCAGTGCTCATAACCTAGGATGTGTTCAAGATGTGTAATAAAACATCAAAGCAATGATGTGTTTACAAAAGCAAAGAAGCTCTTAATAATAAAACTGATGCCATCACTCACCAGCATGATACCTTCTGACGGTTTGCTTGCTGAGAAAGCTTTGGGGAACCAAGGAGAAACTTGACCTTGTCACATGAAAGCTTTGGAGAGCTTGCTGTGTCTGGATGCTTATTTTATACAGTCCTACTATGCTCAAGGTTCAACATGTGGTTAGCACTGCTTGGCCAGGAGTTGGGGTCATTGTGGGAAGTAACAATACAGGTGCCTTTTAAACTGCATTGTGTTACATTGCTTGCATACTATTTACATATTGCTAATATCTGTGCTTTTAATACACAGGCAAAAAAGAGAAAAACAACATTTTACTGGGTAACGTATTTTTTGATAGATTGATAACATAGTTTGTTGCTAAGTTTTTTTTGTGATTTTTTTTTTTTTATGCATTTGCTGTTAGCAATAGGAGCTGCTGGCCACACTAAGTCCTTAATAGGATGCTTGCACAGGAAGAAGCAGCCGCTGGTCTGAGTGCTACGAGCAAAACAACCATAGATGAAAGCACCGAGAAGTGAAATGACTTTTTCAAGGTTACCTGGGATGTCACTGGCCAAGCCAGCGTTAGAACTCAGGTCTTGTCCAGGGACCATAGTCATCTCTTCCTTCTGTTGCTAAGTAGAATTGGCCAGAAACCTCCAGCACGATTGGATGGATCTCTTTATCCAGACAGATAAATGCAAGTCAGCAGTGTGCACAACAGAAAGAAAAGAACGATGCTGTTTTTGGCCGGGTGGCTTTATAGGCTGCTAGACATGTCTGTTTTCTCCACACCATGCTGAGCACTGAAGAATGCCTTTTTGATTTTGTTTGGTAAAGGACGAGCATGTCATGTATAGTAGCTTGGGTACAATAGCCTGTCAGTGAGTGTAGAAGCTTGGAAGAAAGTATGAAGGGCTACAATGAAAGTTAAGCTTGGCAATATCTCTTTTGTGTCTTTTTCTCTTATACTCCAGTTTGAAATATTACTCTATTATCTAATAGCTGCCATGGCTAAAATAAGAAACTTCTGCTTGTCTGAGAAAGAATAAATGTACAAGATGCACCCTTGTTAATCTTCAAGTGCAAACAGCATGTAATCACTCATACAACATGCAGAGATCTAAAGAAGGATGCTCACAGCTTTCTTGTACCCTAAAAAATAATCGGGTTACTTTTGTCTTAAGCAGATTAGATTAGGATGCATAAACTTACTGTTTTAGCAATGTTAACACATATTTTTGTTTTTCTTCCTCGATCTGATTTCCCTTAGTGATAGTTCCATGCAAGCTCTCACTGAGAAGTCTACTAATTTTGGCACAAAGTCACCCGAAGCCCACAGGCAAGTTGGTCTATCATCCACTGAGTCAAATCCTATGTGTCAAACCATGTTACGAGGCAACTCAGTATCTTCTCTCCAGTTTTAGCCTTGAGTTTTATTTGCCCTATACTCTGAAGCCTAGCTGTGAATGTACAAAAGTTTTACTGCTAGTAGTATAATATCTACTACATAGCTAAAATTAACACTAATCTGTTATTTTCACGTTGCACTACTGTTCTCTGCGTTTAGCTTTTTAAACTTATGTTGAACTTTAATTTTGATGCATAAACCTACACACATATATACGGTAAGCTTGTAACAGAACAATGTTAAAAACAATAACATGCATCCCATTGTACTGGCAGCAGTCTCTGGGAAGTAGTGCATTATCTTCCCAGTGCTCAGCTGAACCAGCACAGCAAAGCCCTCTCTCACACTCACTTCCATCGTGGTATTGTGCTGGTCCTGTCTGCCGCTGCACATTTCCAGCATCCGAAAAGGAACATAAAGCAAAATACAACAAATTTTATAGGTTGAAGTATTCAAAATGAAGAAGGTAACAACTGTACAGTATGGTGGATGATACTGAAAAGAATCAAGCAAAAATATTGCTGAAATATGCAAAGAGAGATTCTTTTTCATGTAACAATTTCTCAAAATATTTAATGATAGTGTAATATATTGTAGAGTGAAATAAGAACTATCCAGATGTGAACAAATGTGCTTCGGCACTGTGATTTTCTTCCTCAAAATCCAGGATGTGCTTCATTGTAGCCATTGCTCAGAAGAAACCTTCCTACTCTGTACTTCTTAAGGGGACAAATCCAGTTATTCCCCAATAGGTAGCCTGTAGAAGAAGTAAGCAATTCATCTCAGAGGACCTTGAAATGTGATTGATAGGCTGAATTTGTGTTACGTATTTTGTTTTGAATCAACAGCACTTAAGGCCTGAAGAAAATCCCACTGTATTTGGAGAGTGCTTCTGTGTGTTTATGTCAGAGCTCTGAAATATGACCTGCAGGTGTTGGTTGTCTGCTCTGGGTTCAGTCATTCTGGGTTCTGCCCTCCATCACTGACAGAGATGGTATACCTGAAGAACCTCAAGGATTTCCATTTAAGATGTGCTCAGTGTGCCATAGAAGAGTCAGGACACCGCTCTGTGTCCCTACTGCTGCTCAGAGCCAGCGCCAAGAGGGACTAATACTCTCCCTGCCTCTGATCTGCTTTCCACGGTGGCATTGTGGCTCCTCCAGAAACTGTGCAGGGCATAGTTCATCTCATGGATTTACAGCTTTACTCCAAGATGGGAATAAATATGCCCAAGAGGCACTGGTCTTTCTCTGCTGACTGTAAAGGGAGCCATGACAACCAGCTCAGCTGCAGACATCTGCATTCAATTAGACGAAACCCAACTACCTGCTCGTACAGAGAGACTTCCGTAGGCCCATGAGAAAGGGTTGAAAGTGCTCATGATCATTTAATGCTCATTTGCTTCCACTCCATTTTGGATGAGTTTTATCCAAATTTCATGCTGTTTTACTTTTTAAAGTCATTCTAATCATAGGAATGTGTCTGGACTAGAAGCAATTTTTCAGAATAAAATGTTGGATGGGAATTTCAAGTGATACAGATCTGGTAGTTGTTCAGTCTGATGTGTAGCAAGGTTTGGGGTGCGTGATCTTTTTACAGTATTTTTGTCTTTAGCATAACTGTCATCCGTAGTGCATCGTGTAAGGTTTTCAACATTTTTACCCTTCTCTTTTGCCAGTTTTCTTTACTTTCATATCACATTTATAACCTGTCAGTGTATAAATTCTTGGGAGCCTTGATAACAGAGGATTGAACATGTGAAATGTCACAGCTAAAAAGGTGTCTGTACAATTCTATTTTAACCTTATTTATTTATCTGCAAAGTAATAGATCATTAAATCTGATAAAAAATGCATTTTACATCAGTTTGAGTACTACAGTTCTTCAATTTCCATCTTTCAAATGGAGACAAGGTTTTGGAAGTTGCAGATTGCCAATCACTGGTTAATTTTTAATCCCTTCTTTTTGTGTACGTGCAGCTGCTGAGAATCAAAAGTTTTTTTAGAAAGCTCACAAATATAGCTACTTATTTGGATTAGGGAGGGATGAACAGCTGAGCTGGAAATCAGAAGTATTGTGCTAGTTTTGCTGAACTAAGCTCAAATGCAGCAGTTTTTTGTTTCTTTACTTCTAGTAGTTGTATTGTGTTCTTTATAAGCTTCTTAGCAACTGCATAGCTTTGTCACACACAATGATGTTATAAATTATGTTTTAGTAGGAAATCTGTGATACTGTGTCTTGACAGTGTCATGCAAATGCAGTAGTGCTGAAGCCCAGGGACTAGTTAGGCTGGACCCCTCTCTTGCTACTTGGATAAAGTTTACTCTGACACACAGCTGAACGGGGTTTAAGGAAGGTCACAGTTTTTGTTTATAATTTCTAGATAAATATGCTTCACACAGTCAGTTCTATCCAGTGCATAGGTAGTGTTTCTCTGCATAACCCAGTTCTGGATTGCTACAATCTTTTAGTCTGTTTCAGATCTCTGTCAGGCAAAAAGCAAAGGGAAGCAGTCCGTGGAGGTCTGGAAGTCTCTTCCTCCTTCTCTGGAAGTTCAAGCTCCAATGATATGGAAAATATCCTTGTGAAGACTGGCTTGTGAATACTCTCCACACCGAACTCTGCCTGTTGGTGTGGCATAAAGCGTAGTGTCACATACCCACACTGCGACAGGTTGGAAAGACACCACCTCATTTTCCAAGTACATTGTCCCTACAAAGAAAGCAAAAACTCATTTTGAGCACAGCTAATAGGAACATTTGCTAATGCAGGCAAGCAGATATTCCTTAATATGTTTAGCTTTTCCTACACACAGTTCCTACTGTGGATAGGTATGTGGAGATGTTTGTTCCTGAAACCAGACTAAATGGAGGCGTTCCAGTTAAGTCAAAGCAAATGAAATCCTTTGCTCATCCCAGTCATTTGCTACCTAAAAGCTGGGAGGAGTGGAAATGGCAGTAACTCCTCACTGAGGAAAAATGCTCTTCTGTCCCAGGGCAGAGAAAATTCTGCATGTGCCCCCCATCTGGTACCACTGCCTGTGCTCCTCCTCATTGTTAGACTTCATTTTTATGGTATCTCAGCACTGCTACATTGCTCTAACAAGTGCTTGTCAGCAAAGAATTTGCTTTAAACCGATATAAACTCACCACACCCCAAGAGAATACACTGCTGGCTGTTTACAGTTCATCATTTGAGAGTATTTTATGTAACAGCAGGGGTTTGTTTGGGTTTTTTTAGTTTTCTCAGCTCCAGCAGTGGGCATGGGATGGCTATGGTAAGGCAGCCACTGGGTCGTTGCATAGCTCTTTTTAGAGCTGGTCTGCCTAGCTCTATAGGTTGGGGTAGACAGGGACGTGTCTAGACCACTGGGTGTTCACAAGCACCCCTTTGCTTTCCAACTGGTGTGCACAGGTTTCCGTGGAAAGCAGGTTGTGGGCAGGTGCTGAGAGCAGTGCGGTGTGCTCGGCTCTCCTGCCAAGGTGGTGACGTGCCACCCATCCTGGCCCATGGCTGGAGAACACATGGGGTGGGCAGCACACACGTGGAGCCTGCACGTCGCCGAGGCCTGCTGAGATCTGACCTTTGCACCAGTGCAGGGAGGTGGGAGGTCAGAGGCTGCCCGCATAGCAGAGGGGACAGCTGCTCACCTCCCTTCCCAGGCAGGTGGGACAGCAGCACGGGCAGCAGTCACTCCCTCCCCTCCTCCAGCACACTGCTTAGATGAGCAGAGTATGACCTGGGGCTTGAAATCTGCTGCAGGAAAAAGCCTTACATGGCTTTTTTCCTTAAAGGGAGGCAGGGATCAAGAGTGTGACTCTGCTCACATTTCAGGTCCTTCTGTCCTCCTTGGAGAGCATCTCCGTGTGCTGTCTCTTTGTCAGGGTAGATTGAAAGGTACACATGTAGCCCTGTGTAGTACCTTTTTACTACAGTGAATTCTTAACTTTAGTAATGCTTCAGTGTAACGCAAGCAAGCAGAGTTGCCTTAGGAGGGGCTGCGCGAACTCTCCCTGGCCCGGCTGATGCAGCTGATGCAGGCTGACAGTGGTTCATTGCTGTGCACAGCACAGTGGCTCATATTCTAAAGCTAACAGTTGAGGTTGAGAGGAAGCCCCGACACCATCACAGACCCCTCATCCGTGAGCTGGGGGGGGGCGGGCTAACTACCACTGCTGTTCAGTTCAGCTTGAATTCAGGTCCATGTTCTCATCTGTATTAGCTGGTTTGTTGCATAGCATAATTGTCAGATTCATCCAACTGACTTTTTTTGTATAGAATGAGTTCTGTTTGCCTTAAAGTAATATGCAACACTTTATGCTCTTGACTGTTTTTTGTTCCAGTAAGGTGTTAAACCCTGTAAGGTGTAAACCTCCACAGGTTTGTTATTCCCATTAGCAAAAGTCAGTTTACCCATTTATATTGCTATATTCTGCTGTGGTTTACTGAGAATTTTTTTACGCTTCATAAAGTACTGGTATAACAAAAGTACTCTGTCAGCATTTTCTGTTAAGTGAAAAAAAATATTCCTGTGCCCTTCATATCCTGCTAAAGATCACACATATCTTTATAGATTCTTTATCAAATTATAAAACTAGTCATCTTTAACATATATTCACTTATGGTTTGAAATAGTATGGGTTTTTTTTATGCCACTTTGACTTTCATTACATTTTTGTATGTATAAATTAAAAAAAAATATTTCATTGTTTGACTCGGTATTTGGCAGATACTCTTAAACATTCAAACCCATGCTGTTTCCTGAAAGAAGCAAGTTAGCTGTTGGGCCTTTAACTCTGCTCCTTGCATGTGCTGAATCGGGTGGCAGACCTCCTCCTTGTGCTAAAACCGTCACTTTGCTACTAAATTCCTGCTGGTATGATGGGGTGGAGCTCGAACAGAGACAAGTCTGGCGGCCTGAGTCCTGCCTTCTGCTCTTTCATTGACACTGGCTGAAGAATTGTAGCAGATACAGTATAAATGGAAATGTTTATTTGTTTTCAGAGACATATTGACCAGAGGAAATGCAATCTGTGTAGCTTGGTCCTGAGAAGCAGCAGTATGTTAAAAATGTCGGATGTATAAAATGGGGTTAAATACTTCACATATTTTAGCATAGAAAAATACATTGCAAATTCTAGAAGAGTTATTAACTGCGTGCTGTGAACATGGCTGGTGTAACAAAGCCCTTACTTTCTGTAGTTTAAATGTTGATATAAAAGGATCTTTGTTTTGTAATGACATTAGTCTTGATTTTCAGTGTTTTCTACCATTCAGATTTAGCAGAAGAAAAAAAATGAAATAAAATCTGAGAAGCTGAAGAGAAATTTGTGACATAGTCAAGGAAATCATTCTAAGCTTGTGAAATGATTAAATAGTCTTGCTGTTAAAAAGTGTATGCTAGAATTCCTGATAAATGTTGCGGGGGCATATATTAGTTTATAGCATCTCTGGATTTACAATTTAATATGTATCGTGCTTGAAGCATGTGTAGTCTATGTACTGAGATGCTGTTAATTTCTTTGGATATAGCAATATGTTGATAGATGCTTGATTGTTAAGTAAACTGTGGGTGTGAATGATTTGACTCTTCCGTTAGCCTTAAAATCTGTTAAGAGTATAGTTGCATTTTTAACACCCTGTGTATTTATAGAAATCTCTATTAAATTTACTGCTAAGAACCTTCATAAGAAGGTCTTTGAGAAACACTGTTTCTAGAGAAAATCCTGTTGATTTAAATCAAGGGCTTTTGCAAGGGGCTTGTCCCTCTTGGTTTTATTTGTTTACAGCCTAGAAAAGGTAGCTAGAGATGAACAAATGAGTCCTTCAAAACCTTTCTGTGGAAAACATATCTTGTTTTAACATCATTGGAAACACAGTACCAGGTTAAGACTCTGAAGCATTGGTCTTTCTTTAGCCGAAGCATCTATTAATATAGCTGCTTCTTGTAATAAAGAGGGAGGTCTGGAGGGCTCGGAGCGGAGGGACGGAGAGGGAGGGGATTTAAGACTAACAGGTGGTCCTGAGACGTGCTGGCTGACGCTGAGCTCAGAGCGAGCGCACTCTGTGTGGGTATTCATGGGCTTTCCTCTTGCCGTCTGGATACATGTGTCTGTTGTTTCTGGTGTAGCTGTGGAGCCCTTTCAGCTATGGCAATAAGAAATGACTTGAGGAAAACCATCAGGAGGATAGCACGTTTTTTTTACTGGTTTCCTAAATTGTTGAGCAGTTCAAGGAGGAGAACAGTAAAACTTCTCTGGAAGTCTGCTGGTAAGTCTGCTGCTGTTTCTTAAGACATTTTCCATGGTAAAAAGCAATTCAAAGGGAAAAATAATTTATTTCCGTTCAGCTGATTAACTTTTCCAGACCAGCATTGTTTGCTTTTTTCCATTCTCTGAGGCTTATGAGGCAAAACTGTAAAAATATTTTGGAAATGCAATAGAAGGTTCGTTAGGCTTGCTCAGATGAAGATTTCTCTGCAGCTATATAATTTATTTGTATTAATATTCATGTCAGTGATATTTGATGTCTTGTTTTTGTAGACCTTGTTTCTCCCTTGGGTGTGTATATAGGAACTCTAACATGACTCAAATACCTGCCAGAAAATTATTTGGAATTGCCTTCATCTGTTAATTGATCTAGAAGGCTGTGTGAAGACAGAATTGACTGAAGACCTTAACTCATTGTACCAGTGTTCACACAAAGCAATGAGCTTAGAGAGGGCTTGTGTTCAGCAGTGATGCACTGCCCTTCATTTCCATTTTATCAGCTGAAATGCAGTACCGCTCAGCTCACCGGTCAGTAAAAGGCATTGCCCCTAATGACACCTCAGTGCTTTGATCCTTGTCCAGTCCTGGCAGAAAAGTGCTTGCATCTCTCAGATTAACATTCTCATAAACACCGTGAAAGCCCAAAGGCTGTTGTGTCCCTCTGCAGTGGTCTGTTAAAGCTGGGGCTGGGGTATATTCTTGGGGAGGGGGTGGAGGAACATGCACTGCCATAGCTTAGGAAGCTGAGTTCATTCTCTTCTTCTTAAAGGACTAACTATACAAGACCGGTTTTCTTTTGATGAGGACTGTTTGACTGAAGTGCTGAACTTGTCAATTCTGCAAGTATTACAGCATTAATACCAAATTTCCATTTGTGTGGGATCGGATTTGGATCAGTTCTGGAGTTGGGCAATTTAGTGTTGTACTTCAAATAACAGATTAGTGACTCTGAGGGGGGAAGGCAATCTGAAACCTGTCACAGAAATGTTGGTGGGCCACATGTCTAAATTACATGTGGCTTCTTCCCATGTGAATGAGTCCATGTGTTTCAAACATCTAGAGGGAAATCCCAGCTCACCGAAGTCTGTGGCAAAACTTTCATAGAATCATAGAATCGTAGAATGGTTTAGGTTGGCAGGGACCTTTAGAGGTCATCTCCTCCAACCCCCCTGCAGTGAGCAGGGACATCTCCTTGACTAAAACTAGAGCTTTAATTAACCTCCGTTTGAATATTGGTAATCTCAAGTCCTCCTAATGCATCAGATCATCTTGAGTCCTCATAACACATCAGATGATTCTTGCATCTCTTTTGTTACTGTAAAACCATAAGTGGCTAAAAAAATAAATAAATATTATTGAGCGCTTTAACTGCTAGCTGAGTTACACACATGCGAAGTTGTTTACATGCCAGTTAGCTTTTCCCTCAGTGCTACAACAGAGTCATTACGTCCATGACTTGTAACGAGAAACAATGTGAACTTTGAGTGCTTTAAAAGTAATACTTTTTGTGTTTTTTCTCCTATCTCCCTCTACATCTAGTGGTTTTAATAAGACTTTACTTTCTACCCTCATTTTAACGTATGTGTTAGCATCTCTTTTGAACTGAATTTGTGAATAGTGTCGGAAGTGCTCTACATGTCCTTTTCTACCTGTGCAATGAGATGATTATCACAAAATTGTGGTTTCGCTGGAAATGTGATATTTTAGCACACGGTTACATCCAAGCAGAAAAAAGCTCAGTGTGAAAATTCAACTCAAACTTCTCTTAACTTTACAGAAGCCAATTTCATCGAGTATGTCTGTAATAAACTGGAAGCTGAATCCCTGGTGCTCCTCTCACAGGGGAGGGGATACAGCTCCTGTTTGCACGGGCAGTTCCTGTTTAGTCTTTACAAAGACAGCAAGTGGTATGAAACCTTAGTGACACTGAAGCCCATGAACATTTCTGCCTCTTCCTTGAGCAACCAGCACTTTGCATGGGTTCTTGAGAAGTTACCAGATTACCTCCATGCTTCCTTAACTCTGAAACACCACATTTTTTGTAACTTTTAACCAAGTTGCTTTTCTGTCCTTCTGAGAGAGTTCTGCAACACATGAACCTAGTCTGAGCAACACCGACCCTCTAGTTACCTTGGTACACAAAGAGATTTACCCTCACCTCCAACATACTACAGTTTTGAACTTATTTATCTCTGCCTCTGTCTTTCTGCCAGTTTTTGCTCCTGTGTTGGCACTAACACAATTTTCTGGTTGGGTCAGCCATGATGAGCCAGCAGAACAATTCTGCATTACTGAGCTTGTTCGGTAGATGAATAACCCAGCTGATAATTAAAGCTTTCAATAATACTTACTGATAGTTTTTAACCACTTCTGCTGTAACAAATAAATTAATGTTTTAACAACAACAAAGATGAAACTTTTGTAATATGGAAGAGTAGAGATTACATTCTCTAATACGCTTTGTTGTAGATTTTATGATATCATGTCATTTGAGCCAAGAGAGGGTACTGTGCCTCTGAACAGTACCCTCAGACTTGTTGCTTTCATTCTGCTTCTGTCACTCCGTGTCTCAGAAAGCCTTGTCCTCTCTGCCTGACCCAGAAACAAAATCTGCCAAAGCACAAAACCAGTTTTTAAGTATGACAATGAATTTAATACTGTTGTAGGTCACTGTGTTCAGAAAGTTTATTTGATGCAATTTTAGAAAGACATATCAAAGCATAATTAGGTTGCTGTTCCTAAAAATCCTTAGTTTTCCAGCCTGTCCTTGGATGGATACTTTGGGACTGTTGGCCACAGACTATTACTTACAGCTAACATGCTCCTTTCTAAGCTCTAAAAGAAGGAAGAAAATTCGAGGGTGCTCTTTAGGAACTGGCTTTGATTAAATTACTCACTGAAGGACTAAAATAATGTCTTAGATGTGGTCTGAATATTCTAAATGTAGCTGATAATATTTTAAGTGCCTTTAGTTTAATTATGAGTATGTAACGTTTTATAAGAGGCTTAAACTGAGGGATGTAGTATTTAGGGTTTTGTAGCCTTTATTTCTTTGAAATGTGTTTGGATTTTTTTCCTACAACATCTTCATAGAATTTGTGTTGACACACCATGTGACTAGAAGTTTTATCATTATAAAGTACTTAGAAAAAGTCAGGGAGGAGTACTGAAACACACAGGATTTAGAAGAAATTATTATAGAGGGCCATGATAAGACTGCAGAAAGCAATGATCAAAAAATCAAAATAGACAAGTAGCTCCTACTTTCTCTGTCGTACAGCAAAGGAATAAGGTGAGGTGTGACAAATGTAAAGCAGAGAAAAGGATTTATTTTTTTTTAATTTTTTATTCAGCATGTAATTAAGTTGTGGAACTCATTACCAGAGGATGCTGCTGAGGTCGGGAATGTAACAAGGTTTAATGAGGGTCTGGAAGAATAAGAATATTCAACATGATGACAATTGAAGATACAAGAAAAGCTTTGAAAGAGACATAAATCTTCTTGCTTGAGGGTTTAAGCCAACTCTTAACAATTAAGGATTAGTTTGAGATAATTTTGTAGCTCAGATCCCACAACTGTTATTGTTTGTTGCAGTTTCTTCTGAAGCAACTAATGCTCACCCCTGGCCGAGATGACCTTATGATCTCATTGATTTAAACTTTTATGACTTTTTTCAGGCTGATACAGGAGAAAAACAGATTTTAGACCTTTTCAGGAAAGCATCCCATAATATTCTGTGGAAAACATGAAAAGCAGAATGCTTGTTGTAATTTTTTTTTACTTTGGCAAAACTGCCCCAGTGGCAAACCCTGCTTGCTTTGAGGCCATTACAATAAATAAATAAACACAGCAAATTAAGTCAGTCTGAGGTGGGTGATTTTGTTTAGTTATGTTTCTTGCCAAATCCTACTGGCTCATGAAGGGCTTTGTTCTCAGCTCTCACCTGGGGAGGGTTCTCATCAATTTGAGCTACAGCCTATTAGGTATGTTGGAAGCTCTTTCAGAGGGCAGAAAGTGAGAATTTGTTGACAAAATCTTAAACTAACTGTATGTCACACAGCCTGAAGTTGATTTTTACCCATCGCTGTTGGTTGGGGTTTTTTGCTGCTTTGCTAGCTTTGCTGCTCTAGTGTGTTACCCCTTTAGTCCTTCTCTAACATTAAAGTTAGTAGAGTATTTTTATTGATTTTGAAGGATTTTTGGTCATAATGGTCAAGCATCCACTATAAAATCATGTTTATGTAAGAATATGTGTTATGCAAAATAAATGGAAGCCTGTGCAGAGGTATGGTGATGTCCCTTAAACTTGCTACCTCCTAAAAGAATTCACATATAAAGGTTTAATTGATCAGACAAAGACAAAAGTCAGCTTTTGAACGCTCCAAAATATATCCAGCTGACAAAATAAATCTATAACACATATGGAAAGGGAGAACATAATTTTAGTGTAATATGTCAATTTAGAATGACTTAGTTTAAAATATTTGTGAATTCATTTCTTATTTTCATATTTGTTTAGCTAACATATGATGCTCTAAGCACCTGTGTCCTTACGTGACCTCTTTAATTGGGTTATTCTGGGAATAGTTGGGTATGTAGAGGTAGCATACCTAGCAGTTGTGAGACTACATAGCTGGGAAATTAGTGAACAGATAATGTCACTGTATTTCTGTGTTTTGTCAAAACCCAGTTGGTGAAAGCCACTGCCTCCCCTGCTCTCTCAGCCCAGTGGCGTGTCGCACCTCTGTAGTCCCTATAGTCAAGTCTGTGTCTCCTGCACAGGTACCTGCAACTGTCCAGTGAGCACCCATCGGTCTCCTGTGTTTTTAGTAAAAAAAAGTTCACCTGGCTGACCCCACAGTTCAGTGAAGCCCTAGTCCTCTTCTGAGGATCAGCTGCACTGTACATAGGTGCAGTGCTCTGTGATGTGACGGGAACGTCAGGCCAAGCGAGCAGAAGGGTACTCAGAAGGGATGCATCTATCTCTGGGAATGATGGAGAGAGTTTTTCCCAACACAGATGATAAATGGAGTGTAGGGACATTTGGGAACTGGGGCTGTGGAGCATTCAAGCTCCCATGGGAGGACGAGATGGTTGCTTCCAAGGGAGTATCATTTAAAGGATTAACTAGCTGTGTTTGGGAGAGGGAGCGGAAGGACACTGTCTGAGTGGAAGCCAGCTTGGATGTAAATCAGTTATATTTAAACCTAGCATGGTAGCAGACAAGGTGAGCTTATGACTGCAGGTGGCTGTTCTAGAGCGTGGATCCAGCAACCCAAGGTCACGTCTTGCTGGGACCTGCTGAGGTGGGTAACCAAGACTTCTGATACAACTTTTTCAGACTGCTGTATCTATTTATTTCCTGAACATCTAGTTCATGGCTATGATTTATATAGTACTGGAGATGGGTAGGGTACTGCAGCAGATTGGAAGCAGGTAGGAGATGATGGCCTTTTACCATCAGACCATACATACAGGTTTTCTGCCTGCATTAGGAGTGGGTGAAGTCCTTTCAGTTCATATTTGTTCTTCTACTTCGGACATTTCAGCCCATTTGATTTGAATGTTCTTAGTCATTTAATAGCCTGTGTCCAATATTCATTTTAAAATACATAGATTATTAATGGAAGTGTGCCATTTAAAGATCTTTTGTGTTGTGAAAGCATTATTTTAGTTTCTAGTCTCTTTTTCATAAACGTCTCTATATGTGCTTTTCCTGTCTCTTTTAATTTTAAGTATATATATATATTTATTTTTTTCTTGTATGATTTGCTTAAAAGTTCATTTACCTGGTTCTAGAGGAAGCTGTGCCAGCATCTGTAATAAAAAAGTATTTATTAACAAAATGAAAATGAAGATGGGTGTGGAATGTCAGTGTTAACAGGTCATCAGGGTAGTTTAAAGCTAATTGTAGAAGGCTGTAGAAGAAATACACCATACTAAGTGACTGGGCAGTAAACCATAATTCAGTGTTGATAAATACAAACTAAACCATATGGGGAGAAAGCTGACAGCACATATAGAGCACTGGCTTCTAATTTAACTTTTATCCCTCAGAAAACAGAATTAATCATGTGGGTGGTTCTCTGAAGAGGCTATTCCGAATGCTCAAGGCAGAAGGGAACTGAATATATGGAAGTATTAGGAAAGAAATAAAGTGAAAACCCAGAAAACCATGCTGTGCCCACACATCATATACAGCAGTTTGGTCATCCTGCCCTCTTAAAAAGGGTATAGTAGTATTTGAAAATACAAGAGAAGACTTTAGATTATCAAAGATTAGTAAACTCTTACAGACTAGGGCTTTTCCACTTGGTAAGAGGCAGCTGCAAGAGAATATGCTTCTGTACTAATAAGAGCAGTGTGGAGAACTGAAAACAGCATAGTTATTTACCATTTCTCATAGCGTAAAAGTCAGGGCCATGCCATGAAATGGCCAAACAAGAGGCTTAAAACAAACTACTCTTTCACATGCATACGCATGCACATAATTCAGTTGTGGAACTCACTGACACAGGATGTTTAGGAGACTAGGAACATAAATGGGGATATTAAATAAAAAGATTGAGATACAGCCCCTGGGTCATTTGTTTTAAGTTGCAGATTGCCAGGGAGTAGAAGGGCATAAGAGGGAAATATTGCTCAAAATTCACTTTTTTTCTCACACATATTCCCTAAGGATCTGCTGGCAGGATCTTCCCAAGACAGCTTACTGGCCTAGATAGACCTTTGGTTTAACCCAGTCCATATTGTCCTGCGTTTTCAAGTGCAATACTGGTAAGGCTAGGGAATATGAAACCTCTCTCACTATTGTTGATATCTGTGTAATTCTTCAGCCATTAAATAATTGTTTAGCTTCTCCCTTATTTGTGAGTCTGTATTTTTCCAAGGGAGATGCATTCTGTTAGTGGCTGGATAATCCATGATATGATTTTCTCTATAGTGGTTATCATTCACAGCTCCTTCTTACCCGTCACGTGGCATTTGCGAATTGCATCATGTGTTGTTTTATTCCATTTCTCAGATAATTGGATGAGACGAATGTGGCATCCCACTAAATTCCATTTTCCTTGGCTCTACCAGTTTTAAATGAGGCAAATGTCTTTGCTTGCTCTGCCTCCTTTCCAAAGGAAAATCCTGATTTGTACCCCTAGAGTTACTAAGATTTTCATAAGCCTGTGATAACTGTAAGAAAACTGTAACTGTTCAGAAAACTGTAACTGTTCAGAGACCAAACTTGATCGCATGGGCCCGATCACTGCTTGGATCAGGATTACTGAAGTGAATGTCTGTAATACGTGAGATGTCAGTATCACCAGGAATTGCTAAGTTTGCTAGCACACTATGCCTATTGTGGGATTGTTCTTCTGAAGTAGTTTGGAAGATTTAATTTTACTTCCTGTTTTTCTGCTGTCACGTATTTTTCTTTCCTTTGCCAATGTCAAGCAATAGCTGCTGGATGATGCTGTTTCTCTCCACTGCATCCCTTTGCTGCCCTGGGAGCTCATAGGAAGACAAGAGGAAGAAAAGAGGATGACCAGCTGTGTACATTAAACTAAGCACCTCCCCAGTGTAACTGTTTCAAGGTCTACTATCAGGGTGGGAATGGTGACCTATAACATCTGAAATAAAAGCTGTGGATTGGTCTTTTACAAAGAGGAACATTAATAAATTAGTAGTGTGGAATTACCTGTTTTAAAGAGATAATGTAACATTAGAGCCTGCTATGTAAACATAGACTGAGCTTGGATGCAGCATGCAAAAGCATCCTCAGAATTGAGCTGTACTCAGTGTTAGAGATGACCAGTACAGAATACTCTGCTGTTTTTCCCAACAAGCACATATATTTTTGTATTAACCTTCATTTAATTTGATGATTTTAAGTCAACCTTTTTTCCCTTCTCACATTTAATCATAAAGACTGCAGGTTTTGTTTAGCAGAAAGTTCGAGTATTGAAATTGCATGTGATCTGTCAGTTAAAGGCCTGGCTTTCATCCTGTTAGGATGTAATTGCTATTTTTATCTCTCCTAATAGAGTGCTCATTCATCTTTCAACAGTGATTCAGAATGAACTCCCAATGTTGTGGTCAGGTAAAGCAGGTAAATCAGGTCTCTTCTGAGCTCTCAGGACCACTTTTCTATAATCCATCCCCTCCATGAACTGAAAGTGGTACCTCTTGTCTGCTATTATACCAGCAAGAAGAGGGACTGTATTAACTCAGGGCTGGTCATGAACTCACAGTTCCTCGTCAGTGCAGGCAGCTTGACCTAAGCCATACTTTTCTTTCTAGTTCTTACTTTTTGTTCAGTTTTTTTCTAAAGGAAAACCAAAGGAAAAAGCTAATTTGTGAGTTAACTTTGTGCTGGCTTCAAGGAAATGGCTTCAAGTTGCATCAGGGAAGGTTTAGATCGGATATTAGCAAAAATTTCTTCACCAAAAAGTTGTCAAGCATTGGAAAAGGCTGCCCAGGGAAGTGGTTGTGTCATGATCCCTGGGGGTGTTTAAAAGACGTGTAGATGTAGCACTTAGAGACATGGTTTAGTGGTGGACTTGGCAATGTTAGGTTAACAGTAGGACTCAATTATCTTAAATGTCTTTTCCAACCTTAATGATTCTATCATTCTAAGATTCCATGAATTTAAAGACATCCTGGGCTGGTTTTAAGCAATTTGTAGAATATACTGGGTCCGGTGCATTAGGTTGAGTCTGAATGCCAATGGGCAGATTTGTCAGAGGAATGGAGCAGTAGGGCCTATTTTACCATCACAGCCACTCTGCTGCAACGTGGCTGCTGCAGGCATAGCTCAGTGCAGCACCACAGTGCCTCTCCAGCTGCTTGACCTCATGGAGCAGGTGGGAAAAGGTGGGGAGAAGCAGCCAGCGTTGGCTGCACAGCCACTGTGTCCATCCTTCTGCCAGCTTCCAGTCTGGCTCTGGGTAGCACGTGCGGCACATCGCCAGTTGCCAGACAGGGGTTCAGCCCCTTGCTCTTCCTCCGTGCTGCCCAGTGATTTGTAGAGATACCTGATGACTACTGCAGTCTTACACAAATAAGCATAAAAGGAAGAATTACTAGTTCCATGGGAAATCAAATGTGAACAACTTATTGTAAGTTGCTTTCATGGGCAGGTGAATCTAGGATTTTATCTACAGGGTACTTTTTTCTTGTTGTGGCATAACTTCGCCACAGTTTGTTAACATCAGAAACAGATAATAAGGTTTATGTTTTCTGTTCCAGAAACATAGTCCTTTTCCTCTTGAACTGAAGAAGACATGTAGCTGCTTTGTAGTACCTTGCTTTTGCCACTGCCACACGTGGTCAGTAACGCCTGTCACTCTCCAGGTCCATCAGATTTTTGCTGGCATTTTCTCCTGTGAGTCTGGATGTGATGGGTGCGTGGTTTGCTGTGCCAGCAGTACAAAAGCACTCTCTGAAGTCTGTTATGAAAGGATAGACAAGGTAATATCTCAAGATACCCACTGAGTTTTGTCTCTTAAGCCCTTGTCTGAAGTTACTGCACAGAGGAATTCGGCCTCCCCACCCCTAACTGGTGTGGAGAAATGGGAGCTGTAGGCTCTGGCTGCTGCTGCGACAAGCAGTTACCTCTCATCTGGAAAGGTGCTAGTGGGAGCTGAGTGCTTATTCATTCCCTTTGTGTTTGCTGCAAAGTATGGGTATGATTTACCAGTCTTTGCATTTATTAAGAGGTTGCTATTTTCATGTGTGGAGCTTTGGAAGACAGTAGGAATTGCAGTGCTACAAGGTGTTTAAAAAAAATCTACTAAATCTTAAGGTTACCTTAAGGTTTTTGGCAGAATGTGACAGTGTCCCTAGAAGGGGACCTCAGAAAACTAGCCAGGCACATGGGGAGGAGAAGCTTGCGTGCTTGAAATCCCTCATTCCTGGTTTCATCATTTCATGTTTGGTCTCAAAGCTCAGGGCAGAAGGAATGTTATCAGTTCAAGGAGCTTGTTTCTCAAGGTGTGTATTGCAATTGAGACCATTTTTTCGGAAGATTGCAACAAGCAGAGTCAGCTTAAAGCGTGGAAGTTAAACTAACTGAAGAATGCCATGGATGCTTCTATATCAAGAGGACCTAAGGAGGAAGGAGAAATGAGGCATCTCCTCTCCTTCACACACAGGCATTACTGTGTAGCAATCTGTGCCCAGTTAACTCCAGGGGAGCCCTTACAAGGACGAGGAATTTCAGGCTGGGGAAGGAGAGCTCAGCCCTGTGCCTCTCAGCCTCCCTCCCAGAAACAGGTAGATCTAAGAGCCCCCAAAAGCACAATAGCCCTGGGGTAGCCTCAGGATAGCCACAGCTAGCTGTTATGCTGAAACAGATAGGGGAGATTGTGAGTAGTAAATATAATCTAAACTTGTATTTTCTTGTCTTGTGCTTTGCTTTTTAAAGTGTTTCCACTATTGCAAATTTATGTTTTAACCCTTACCTTGATTAAATTGAGCAAACATTTTCAGCCTTGTTTGCAAACAGATTTTGTGATTATTTCAGGGTGGTCTGGCAAACACTGGGTGCTCTGTTTCTGCAGGCATGGTGACTGTAAATAGGACTGCATGCAGAGCGTTATCTGCCCAAAAGAGGTGTAGGAGTTTTCAGGAGCATCGACCTGTTTATAGTCTGGTTGTATCAGATCCCAGGTTTGTGCAAGAGTCTCCTGTGGCAAGTCTTAGCTGGAGCCTGTTGGCAAGTGCTGGAAGGAGAGAGAGGACCTAAGGCAGAGCTTGTCACATTGATAACAACACAAATGGGCTTTACAAACAGATTAAATTTACTTTAATTCTTTAATAGCTCCAGAATAAATCAATGGGATTTATGTTCCTATGTCACTTAGGGCCAGGTGCTCAGGGACATTTAAGCATCTGAGAAATAGGGTAGATTTTAGTAGCTCAAGACAGGCATTTACCCATCCTCAGGCATGGTTTTTACAGTCGCTGGCATGAAGAGTGGACAATCCTCCTGCAGCGGTCAGGGACCTTCTCTGCGTTGGCTGCCAGCAAGCTTACCTGGCTAACAGTGGTCACTCAAAGATGCTTCGTCCATGCAAACTCCTACATCCCAGTTCTTCAGCGTGCAGCTAGGTGGCAATATCTCCTTCCACTCTTCGGGCAGGCTGGTGAGCTGCCCTGGTGTGTCAGTCCTGGTGAGCCTGTCTCACTAACCCCCTGCTAAGGATGTCCATGTACATAGAACTCATGTGTCTTGGTGTTTATTAGTTGTCCAGCAAACCCTCTGGCAGAAACCAGGTTAAGATCATTAAAAATATTTAAAAGCTCCAAAATAGCCTACAGGGTTGTAGAGGTTTATGAAGGTACCAGCAGCAGAAACTGAAAAAAATCTGGTTTAGGCTGTTTAATGTAAAATGCCTGTCCTTCCATCCTGTTTTGGAATTGGGAAGCTAAATTTATTTATTACCCAATTATTTTCTACCTGGCACATGTGATAAAAGACAAGGTCCATGTGTTCCTAGGCAGCAGGTATGTTAGACAGTCCAGGCTCGTGGAGATTGCTGATTTTTATACCTCATCTTCTCCTTGGGGCCTGCCTGGAGATCTCAGTGATTCACCCAGAAAAGAGTTTTCTCATCTTCTCACCAAAAAGCCAATCATTCCCTTCTGCTTCGCAAATGTAATGCCCTCTGAACGTGGCAAGGACAGTTTATTGCCTACCTAGATGATAAACAGTTGTCTAACAACTATGAATCTTATTATCCTAATATCTTATTATCTCTGGTAATATATCAAATTTTTTTGTGCAGTAGCCAAACTCTAGTTTGATAAGATGATTGCAAACAAAAACCTGGTGAGCTTTTGAGTTGGATTCTGGACTATGCTATTAGAATTAAAGCACCTCTTCTGCTGAGGTCCAAATATATGTAAATACATGATTTTGCAGGTCTGTGCCATAAGCATTCTGGTTAATTTTATCTCAGTCACCATGAGTAGCTCCCAATAGAGCCTGTTACAGGAGTTTATCCTGTTTCTAGGCCAGGGTTCCTGACCCCGAGTGGGGCTGTGGCAGTTACAGATGGGGTTGCAAGCCTGGCAGAGATACAGTTTCATCTGGTGCATATGTACATGTTTGGGGTTGCACAGTGCTGGGATGTGGGACTGAAAAAATTGGCAGTGAGAAAGAAACGGTAACTTCTAGTACAGAGATCTTTGCAAAAATAATGTAGATGTATATCAAACATTTCTTGTGATTCAAAAGCACAAAAACTTCCAGAGGTGCCCCTTTTGGCTTGGTGAGAGTGCTGGGCAGGAAACAAACTTCAACTGACTTCTTAAAAATTTCCTGCTCTTCTGAAGAGGACCCTTGAAATTCTGATTGTCTAGTCAGGATCCAGAGTAATGCTTCTTATTTCTGTTGATCTGAAGTAAGAAAGATAGAAGTCAAACAACAGTCTCAGATACGCATTTGCATGAATACCATTGTTTCCAAATAGTCATTAAAACCTTAGAAGTAGCTTGTGTGTCATATGTGGACATGTGATTTTTTTTGTCCTCATAGAAATCAATTAAACTGAGCGTGTTTTAAAGTGCCGTGTCTGCATTTGATTTATATTGTAATATAAATCTTGCTCCTGTACCCAGTGCATCCTCTTTCATCAAGAACAATATTGGTGCAGTCAGTTTTTCAGTATGACTTTATCCGTTCAAAATTATTCCATTCACTAAATCAGTATTCAACATAAAGAGTAGTGTATCTGATGATGACTTTTCATGGACTAGTATTAACAAAGCTGCAGTTCTTTAAAGTTACAGATAGATCAGAGTTTAACTCTTTTTGATAAACCACCTATCTGTGATTACACTTCTTTGAGTTTTAGCTTCAATTTTAGGGTTTTATCACCAATAATGTGACTTTTTAGCCTATTATTTAACTAGTAAAATGTGTGAATATATTAAATGTAGTGATGAATGAGCATTTGAGAGGCTTTTGTTTGTTTTTTACTAATTGAAGACTGTAATCCAGATTATATTTCCCAGCTGTGTGAGAGCAAAAGGTAAGGATTTTAGCAAACCTGAAGAAAAAAAATGCATTTATACAGTGAATGCTATCGTATGAGCTAACCTTCATCCACTTTCATTTGCTTCTGTGCTCTTTCTTCTACTTTACAAGTCTAGATACTAAGATGCTATGAATATTAATAATCTTAATATTAATTACTTTTATTAGTTTGATATAGTACTTCTCTAAGAGTGAACATCACTTACATTTCTGAAAAGCAATATATCAGACATCCTGTTCGTTGATATTATTGTGCAAGGAGAGGATGAATAGGGACACTTCACCTATTGCGGCTTATCCAGGGCAGTTCATGTATTTGCATAAGGAAGGAGGCTGAGGTTGATTTTGCAACTTCCCATGCTCTGCAGTGCTGGAGAGGAACAGGCAACGGAGAATTTGACACAATGCTGCAACTCTCCAACCGTGGCACTTGCATAATGATGTCCCTAACATTTTTCCAAGATATTGAGCACCCAAATTTTTGTTTGAGTGCTCTGTAGTCAGTGAGCTTCTCTGCCTCTGATGATGACTCCAATTCTGTGTAGGTGTTTAAACTATCAATCTTGAAGCCTAGTTTTAGCACCAGCACTTCAAAAGTCTTCATCCTTTGCTTTTTTTCTATCCATGCTTGCCTGCTAATATTTTCAAGTGGGTTGCAGCAGCTGTAGAAAGCAGGAATTGAATGAGAGAAACCGCCTGCTTTCCAGCAGGCAGTACACACTTGCTTGAAGGAAAAGGCACATCTGGTTACATCTTCTGGTCTAATTCAGCCCCCACAGTGTCACTCCAGTAACAACTCAAGTAACACTGTCTTTTTAGAGATTCTCATAGCAGACTTCTTGGAGCATTTTCCTAGGAAGCAACTTAAGAGAGTTATAGGGTCTTTCTATGCCTGGGAAAATGGTAGAGGATCCTCTCCATGGGAAGCATGTATCCCATATAGGGCCTTATGGCCAGTGGGCATGGCCATGGCCACTGTACCTGTTGAAAACAGAGTCTACAGAGAAACAGGTGATTAGAAGACTTTAAGTGGCAAACTGGTACTTGTGGACAGATACAACCTTACAGAGGTCTGGAAGAGGTGGGCTTTGCTGGACTACAGTCTAATCTAAGCCTTGCCTAGGTCCACAATGGGGAAAGAGCACAAAATGTGCACAGAGATCCCTCAGGGGAAAAGGATGGCCATAAGGAGATCAGAAAGTCTGTCTCATCTGTAATGGCTAAGATCCCTTAAAAATCACCCATGACTCGCTAATTGGGAAATATGGTTACAATGAACTTTATTTAAATCTCAGGCTGATGCTAAGTGAGACTAATAAATAAACAAATAATCAGAAATAAAGGGCATTACATAGAGATAAAACTGATATTACAGCAGATCTCCACTCCGTAGCAGCTATTCTTAACACTTTCTGAAGGCTGTTTATCCAAATAGGATTCTTGTCCCATTACAGCTTCGAGTGAAACTGCTAAAGAAGATCTTGGTAGCAACTTTAGCATCAAACTAGAATGTGGACATTTGAGCATCAGCAAAAAGGAGAACAACACAACCTCTGTTTAGTACA
>VZTV01114988.1:287-19412 GCA_013400875.1 Anhinga rufa
TGCATAATGGATTTAAGGTTCACGTTCATTCTTGTTACTTTACGGATAGTGTTTCCATTAAATATGTTTTTCTGATGTCTTGATTTTAGAACATGTAATTAAAATGTACCTGTGGTATCTTGTTGCTTAATTTGCAGTTTGATTAAAAATGGTAGCTCAGTTTCATATACTTCACTTAGCAAAAATTATCGATAGGTGGATTAATTTATGCTAATAAGCTGTGCTTCAGTATCAGCAGTATTTCAGCTTTATGTGTTCTCTCTGGGTCCCAATGGTCTACTAATTTAACTGCTTATTGTAATACATGTATAGCTGCCTTGGAAAACTTATCTTGAACTGCTGCTTTGATTGTGCTTGGATTCGTCTTAATCTTTTTTTTTTTCCTTCAGCTGTCAACTAAGCCTTAATCTCTGAAAGCTTCTTGCTTTGCTTGTTTACTAGTTTAAGCATTAATGAGCATTATCAGTGCTAATTGGTCAAGTAGTTTTCAAATTATACTGTGTACTCAATCCTTAGTTTAGACAACTTTGGATAAAGCAGGCAAATTAGGCAACTGAACACAATTGAAGAGTTACATTTATTAAGTGCAGCCCCCCAAAATGTCTCTCCTGCCATCCAGGGCAGGCACAGTCCCAAGTTGTACCCGCTGATTGACTAAAGAGATCCTCCATGTCAGCCCGCAGTTCTGAATTTGTTTGTATGAACAGGCTTTTCGTGTTCAGGCAGTGATTGCTAACCTCTGTAGATGTCCTTTTTGCTGTTATCCACAAATGCTATTTTAAAAAAGCTTGTTTAATACCCTGCAATCTTGATGCAGACAGAAATTACAGTAGGTGTTTTGCAAGTAAAAAGGCTCTAAAACTAGGGCTACTGGAATTGCCCTTCTACCTCTTAATCAGATACTAAACTCACCAGGAACATTTCAATGCCTAAATATCAATTTAAAAGCAAACTTCAGCTATATCTAAAACAGTGCTTTGTGCAGGCACTGCGGAGTTTAAAAGGACATGGAAAATCGCTGTCAGGAGAGAAGTGAGTACAAATCCCAGTGTTAATTTTTTCCATGAGACACATAAGAATCCATTTCCAGATAACAAACTATCTGTGCCTCCCTGCTGAGTTCAGTTCAATGGTAGAAGCATCAAACCCCAGATTATCTTTACAAAGCAAGCCCATTTTCAAGTTGTAATTTTTTAAGCACTCATCAGTTAAAGCAGAGCCATAATCCCCCATCGATATTAACTTTCATCCTGGGAAATGTACAAACCCCTTCATAAACATCAGGATTACTTCAGTCTGCTGATTATTTTATCTGATAGAATATTAAAAATCAAATAGGGGGAATGTTTTTTGGTTTATTGCCTGCTTTTGAAAATCAGATTATCTGATGACAAATGTTAAAAATCCTTGCGTGTCATATTTGTGTGTTATTTATGTTATTTGTAACTGTGCATTTCATGGGCCTTTTGTTCAATGAATCCAATTAATCAATATGACTTGAATGTGTACATTCCATAGGTAAAGGGATCGGCAAGATTTCAGAAGCAGTAAACCCCACCCAAAAGTTTCACCCCATTGAGGCACTTGAGCCTGGAACTGAATATACAGTTCGTCTAGTGACTAAGAATTGGGTTGATAACAATAGCATTTTTGAAGATGTAATTGAGACAAGGGGGAGAGGTGAGACATGAAAAACTTCAAGGTGCTAAAGATTTATTTTTTGTGTAAATAACTGTTGAGGTGACATCTTGCGTTGTGCAGTGAAAGTGTACCGAACTCGTAATTTTGTCCTGTGATATTTTTTAAGTTGACCCTTGCACTTGAATCCCATGGGAGCATAAACGCATCCGTGGTTCTCGGCTGAGCCTTATGCTTTACTTGATGCACCATAGCCTGGAACTATCACAAACTTTCCAAAACAGTTTTCCCTCCTATGCGATTTTGAAAGGGTAGTGCTGTGATGTAATCCGTTTTAGGTGTGCCAGTCCAGTAGCTTGCATGTATCGGGTGCACTTTTAACTCTATTTCTTTCGCAAAACTGCTTTTGCATGAGAGGCTTAACAATTCTCTGTTCAGCTTTCCTATTTGGCATTAATCTTTTGAGTCAACTACTCTCTCAGAATTGCCTTTCCAAAATGTCTGTATTGTGCCTTGTAGACTACACATTCCCCTTAAGTCTGAAAATTTCACACTCTGGACATATTTCTGCCTTGCATTTCTTTAAGTTGAACTCAAGAAGTAGCAATAGTTTGGTTCAATTAAGATTCACTGAAGAAAATCTTAGGTATTCATGTTACAGTAGGGTGATGCCCTTTTTCTCTGATTAATTTTCTTCTTTTTTTACTCCTCTTCTGTTTCACAAAGCCTATGCTGGCATTTACGACGGAATTTCCACCCAGGGGTGGTTTATTGGACTGATGTGTGCCATCGCTTTGCTCACCCTACTGCTGCTAACTATTTGCTTTGTCAGAAGAAATAAAGGAGGAAAATATTCAGGTAAATGGATTTATCGTCCTGTCGCTATGTTCACATGTTAATAACAAGCATCCTTCAGGCTTTTATCTCTGGTGGCTGCAAAGCCGCAAGCAGAAACATCCAATTAGGATTTGTAGCTTTTGATAAATATCTGCAGAATGGATTCTAATGAATATAAGTGAAACTGCTCTCTGGGTGAGATAGTGCCGTGTGCTGGTCAGAGATCTTGCTAAGGCCTTTGACAGCGCTCGTTGAATCTTCCAGTATTTAATCCACCTATAAAGCCAAGGTCCTTCACCAGCTGCACCTCTGAGCCTCCGTTGGCAGGGCTACCTGCTCGCTTTCCACCTGAAAACTGCTACTTGACGTACTAACTGACATAACTTCCATGGGTACCCAAACTGCTCAACAACAGAATATTTTGCTAAAAGTAATTCTGTAATTTTCAAAGCAATGAGTAAGGATTTAAGTATAAATACTTAAGTATAAATCTGGTTGCCCAGAGAGGTGGTTGATGCCCCATCCCTTGAAACATCCAAGGTCAGGTTGGACGGGGCTCTGAGCAACCTGCTCTAGTTGGAGATGTCCCTGCTCACTGCAGGGGGTTGGACTGGATGGATGGCCTCTAAAGGTCCCTTCCAACCCAACCCATTCTATGATCCTGTAAACACTTGCTAGCTTTCTTAAAAATTTGGGAATGGCACCAAACCCTTGATGGAAGCATGCTGGTTGTGTCCAGCCAGACATGCAGCACACGCTGCTGCCCTCCAGGTTAGGCTGTAGGTGATGATGGTTTTCCCATTGCCCCTGCAAAAAGAAAAGTCCATGGCAGAACATGGCATACAGATCTGTGCTTTATTTTATTTGTACAGTGAAAGAAAAAGAAGATTTGCATCCAGACCCTGAAGCTCAATCAATAAAAGATGAAATCTTTGGGGAATATAGGTAAATAGGACCTGCTTTAACAAGCGTTTGTGTTTGTTGGGGTTTTGTTTGTTTCCAGATGTCATCATTATTTACGACATTTTTATAGCATGCAATTAACGCTATTTTTCATTTTCAAAGCAAACCTCATAGGAGTGGATAATAGTAGGAATATAAAGGTATATCCAATATACTTAAATCCATCCAAGTTGGGATATAAGTAAATGTTGATGTATCAGTGGTTATTTTCCACTTGTTTGTTTTTTTTTTTTATTTATTTAGCATTGTATGAATAATGTAAATATATATGATAATTTGGGTTCCTGCTGTAATGTCCACTGAAGTCAACAGAAAGACTTCTATGTCTTCAGTGGGTTTCTGAAACCCAACCAGGCTGAAATCGTGTAATACGGGGAATGCTCATTTTGTGGAAGAAAACAAAGAAAAGTTTGAAATACAGTAAGAGATGGCAAAATCCCAAACAAACCTCACTACAGAAGTTTCTGTAGGAGAACTGAAATAATCACTTTGGCTGCTTTAAAATAACTAAAGCTTACAATATTATGTAACTGTCATATGAAGAAAAATACATCATTATAAGAACCATGCTGGAAAACTGGTGTTGCTTGCCTTAAAGGCATAAAATTTCTGTTGAAATCCTTCTTATATATACTACATTATTTGTACTGGAATAGGTTTTTTTTCTGCATAATTTCATCTTTATTTAATTTTTAATGCTTTCTAATGGGACAAATATTTAGAAAGGTAAGAAAGTCCTGAGGTTAATAACTTTGACCCCCTCCCTTCCCCCCAAACTCCACACTTGTCTTTTTTATAAATAGAGATGCCATGTGCAGAAAAGTAGCAAATATTTTCACTGTATTGATTATGCGCTTTATTATATGCTGAAGAGGTAAAATTCGGGCGCATTTCTCTGTCCTTCCTCAGATGACATTACCAGACCTTTGACACCGAATCGGCATTAGCAAGGACCATAGTTGAGTAATTATGTACTTAGTTCAGAGACCTAATTTGTTTGGTTTGGGTTTTTTTTTTTGTAATCTTTTAATCTATGTTCCCAGTCCCCCGAAATTGGAAGTCAGGCTGCTTTGGTTGTTCTTCTGCAGTAGCATTATGAAGAACGGCCAGTGGAATTTCCTTTTTTTCTTGATTTTTGGTGGTGGGTCTGTCCTTTTTCATGACATTGCCATTGAACATAGGCTGCATGCGAGCAGACACAGACACTCTGATTCTGCTTTTGTTTTAACCTGTTCCTCCCCTTTAGCAGAGGGAAATTCCATCAGCTACAGTAAGATAACAGCAGAAGAAATGAAAGAAGGGAAAAAAACCCCTTTGTTAGTCATCTAAAATCAAACAAATGCTCACAAAGCAGAGAGATATAACCTACAGCTTATGCCTCACCCCACAACCTAACGTCAGTTCGCCCACCCACCTCAAAAGAAAAAGGAAAGAAATAGGCCCTGAATATTGCCCAGTGTTCTGTAAAACGAGAATGTCTCTTTCTGCAAGGTCCGAAGACTTGACACCAGCACTGATCACTGGAACGGATCCCTCAAATCCTTCCCAGCGTTTGCTTCTTCCTTTTCTTCCCCCTTCATTTTCTGTCCATTCTTTTGTCTGTCCAAGGCAAAAAGGGGAAAAAACCAAAACACGTGTAGTTTTCATTGATGTTTGCCTTTTTTAACCAATTCCATTGTTGTAATAATCACAAAATCGTACATGTGGGGAATTCAGGTCGGTGTAAATGACCTGTCTGAGGTGCACCGGACGAAGCAGGACCCATGGGGTCAGATCATTCCCAGTGAACAACCCACACAGAAATGTTTCCCTCGCTCTTCCCTCCTGCTGCTTTCTTTCACAATAAAAGAGCAGTTTCCATGCTTGCAATTAAAAGCTAGATTTTTGGAAAGGCATTTCTTTGTTTTGTAGTGACAGCGATGAAAAGCCGCTGAAAGGCAGCCTCCAGTCAATTAACGGGGACATTAAAGCCACCGAAAGTGCTGATAGTCTGGTAGATTATGGAGAAGGGGAGCATGGGATGTTCAATGAAGACGGTTCATTTATTGGAGCTTATTCTGGATCTAAGGAAAAAGGATCAGTGGAAAGCACTGGGAGTTCTACCGCAACTTTTCCTCTCCACGCCTAAAATATTAGCAAGAATGATTCATGTTTAATTGTGATATTTATCTTGATTAGTACTCCACAGTTACCACATGTGATTGGAAGCAGGTTGCAAATTGAGCCAGTCAGGAACCTGTCATCCAGGTAATATAAAAATAAGTCACTGCCACTAAAAGATGATTTTCCATCGTAATTTCTAGGTGTTTTCTTCTAATTAAAACAAAACAGAATTTCTCAGTGTTACATCTGTATAATTAACTGTTACGCCACGTGTTTCTTAGGTTTGGAATATGTTTCTCTGTAGAGTATTTTTTTTCTTGTGTGGCTGTTGTCACTTTGTACATACGTTTATATGTAGTATTCCCTCGTGTATGGTGACCTCGCCACTGTAGAGGTTTTAACACAACAAGAGAATCGAACAAAACCAACGGGTTACTCTGCAAAGTGACGCAGTGCATCCTACTGAGAAAAATGATCATATAAAGTACCGGAGAAATATATTCTATATATTGTATAATTTTTCATAAAGAAATAAACTCCTTTGCTTATGATATTCTAAAATTATTTTAGTGGTTACACCTGACTGCAATTACCGATCCTTAGAGATGCAACTTTATCCACAGAAAAATTGCTCTTAAAAGAAAAAGCTCTGGCCTTGTGGATGAATCTTCTGTCCAGTAGCTGGCACTATTTCCTTAAATAAGTTAAGCTGCAGTATCTTTCCTGTGGCAAGGCAAAACAGGGTTCCCATCCACCATCATTAGAAAGTATTTTAATTTGTTTTCCTGAGTCTCTGCAAGCTGCATTTCTAAGCAAAATGCTTGGTGTCTGTCTCATATCTGTATATTTGTGCGCTAGCATACATTTCATGGAAACATTGTACATACGATATTAATATTGACACAAGTAAAAATCAGCCTCGTTTTATTTTGAAATGAGACATGTTGCTAGCATGAGTCTGTATAGCTGTGTAGGAATGAATAGAATTGCTTCTCAATAGGAGTTTGGACCAGCAAAACTAGTTTTCAGAAGAAGTTGTGTGTATACCAGCCATGTAAGTCTCACATCTTTCTAGTATCACATAAGATAGACCTACCTGATTTTCAAGAGATCACTTATTTTCAAGGTATTCGTTGTTAAATAAACAAAACCGAAAGCAAGGAAAAGATTATGGTATAGTTTCTTCTCCTTTTGTTTACTGAACGCTGGTTTAAATCTGGTTCTTTTCTTTGCCCCTCCAACACTAACTCAGCAAAGCTGTACAGCACATTTTTTTGGTCTTTTTGTATTGGAATATCATGAATTTCTTTAAAAGCATTTGTATTTTTGAATATGCTCGTATGAGTAGAGTATCAATTAGGCTTTATTTCTTCTTGCACTTACAAACGACTGTCACTTCAATTATAATATTTTTTAAATAGTTACTGCGGGAGGAATAGGTCCTAAAAGCCATTTTGCATCCTGGTAGTAATTAGGCAAATATCCCCAATGGGTCCTTCATGATCTCCATTACCTCAGTGGAAGAAAGAGGGGAAGGAAGAATTACATGCTTACGAGTTTCCAGTAATGCCTACAATTAAGACCCGTTAGTTGCCCGCAGAAATGCAGGTTGTTACCAGTAGAGAGCCCATGGTTCGTCCACTGCTCCCCTTACGCTTGGGCTCCTCACCAGGGCGGCTGAATTCTCAGTTGTGCTCATCGATTTCTGAAAGCAGTAAGAGACCTTTGGGGCTCGATGCTTCTGCATTTCTGTTCCTCCTTTTTAAATTATTTTTGCTTGTAAGGACCTTTCATCTAGCCTTTATTTGGGAAAAGCAAACCCCAAGCAGCCAGCCCCAAACCCCCAGTGATGCTGTGTGAGCATAAAAGGGTGAATGGAAATCTGCCCCGAGTCAGAAATCAGCCCACTCTGTGTCAGCGACCCCGTGGTGTGAAGGACTGGATTTTACTATTTATAAATTTTTATTTTCTGTATTTCTCTCAATCCAAAAGCTGAAGAAGTTGAAAGTAATTTTCATAAAAAAAAAAAAAAAACAACAAAAAAACCACCCTAATTTTAAAAGGACGGAGGGCATAATTGGAGAAATGTGAAAATTGGCATTGGCATCTCATCAACGGAGACATTTTCCACCAGGACCTTTATCTGCTGACTCCTGCCTGCTGCAGCCCAGCCCAGCTAAAGTCTAAGAACTGATTAGGCTTGTGACAACCTTTGTTGCAAGCTTCGGGCTGGTTTTAATGCGTTTCCTTTAGGAATTATCCGCACTAGCCTGATCAAGGGTCTTTGAAATGGGAACAAAAGTGGGGAACAAGATTGGGGTGGGCTCCCCCAAAGCCTGGCTAACCTCCCTGAGCAGAGGGCTGGGGAAGGGCCGTCCCTGAGCCCGGCGGAGCTCTCGCAGCCGCAGGGTCACTGCCCAGGGCAGAGCTTTGGGCTGACGCACGGGGGTGAGGCTGGATGCGACCCATCCGCAGACAGTCATCCATTTTCTTGTACTTTGGGTCGCTGCAGATCAGCTAGACTCATGTCCCAGAAAACGCCTATATTAAACAGACACAAATTTCGAATCATATTAGCGAGTGTCAAATTATCGAATAATGAATATAAATCCCCTGTGCTATCACTTGCTCTGTTGCTGCTAAGAGATGTTTATGACATTCCTGTGATGTGCTACTCATCTGTGCCGGTATGAGTGCTTTTTCTATTAAAATTTTAATTCAGATCCTTAAATCTTAGCATTGGTGTTTCATGATGCCTCAGGGTCTAAAAATCATACAGTGACAAAAAGATGTGCAATGGAATTTGTACAGTGCACACTGACTTTTGAGGAATATGCCCAATGAATATTAAATAAATGGCTAAAAATCCCAGGGAATCTCACTCACTTGAGCTTTGTTCTCTTTCCCAATCATTTCTTTTCCCCTTTTTTTTTCACATTGGGCTTTTATTTTTTATTGTATGGGTACCACTCTCACAGTGTACCTTGGGAAGTGCAGGACACTAACGGTTTTGTTAGAGATTTGCTTTGAAAAGTAAACTAACGGAGCAAGCTCACGTTTTGCTGAGCAGTTTTTTGTCATTGCCACTGCATTTTTTCTAGGGCAGTCTGTTACGGGTGAGAGGAATCGTGGCCATGTAGGCTGAATAAAAATTATCACCAACTGTACTGCAGTTCTGAAATAGTCCATTAAATCAAATAATTTTTTTTTTTTTTCCGTTGGCCAGGAGTATTTATTAAAATTAGTTGATGGAAATCTGTGGTGATTTCATTAATTAATACCTAGAAGGGAATTTCAGACTGGCTGCTGGGAGGAGGGAGTCAGGGACAGCCGGGGTGTGAGCGTGCAGACCCTCTCGGATAGGGAGTTATGAACTACCTAGTGCCGTGGCTTAGTTTGGGTACATTCGGTTACGATACGCCGTTACATTTGGCTGGCAACACAAGTGTGAGAGGGGAAATGACACTTTCAGATTTGATATCTCAGTCAACCCGGGATGCAATTTCACCTAGCAAGGAGGAGGCATTTCCCTGGCCCCAGGAATCCTGGCTTGCGGATTTGAGCAGCATCCTTGGGGACAAAAGAGGGGCGGATGTTTCTCAGAAACTTGTGTGGTTTTGACTGCACGAAAGATTAAGAAAATAAAATCAGCTCTTCCTCACTAATGGTAAAAAATGTCCTGTGTGCTAGCTCCCGTGCAAGTGAGCTGTTAGCATTCACAGAGCAGCACACCATTGATTTGGGATGGATTGTAATCTCAAACCTAAGTTTTTATTTAAAAAAAAATAATGTATAATGTAATTGCATAATCAAGAACTTGGAGGAAGGGCCCAAGCTCCGTCCTCTGGCAAAATCTGGAGTCCCAGTCTCAAAAGATCCTTGCTTGCTCCTGACTCTGCTCTTTGGGGAGTCCAGAGCTACAGGACTGGGTATCGAAGCCCTGCTGGGGCTGGATCTCTAGGAAGAGCGGAATTAGGAACCAAATCAGAAAATGACTTTCCCCTCTGGATAAAAATATGTGTGTGTGTGTATGTATAATCAATTAAAAACCCCTTCTTTGTAACTCAAGTTTTAAATGGATCAAATTAGCATATCATGTAATGCTTTATTCCGTTTGTTCTGTTGTGTTCTTATTTAACAAATTTTCATGAGTAGCTCTTTTTCTGATAACTCCTTCCATTGACTGAATTGGACAGATCCAATGCATGAGAGGTTTTAATAAAAATTTTCAGGCCGATATTTTTTTTGAGATGAAAACAAATACTAGCACAATCTTTCTATATAAAAAGGTGGGGTTTTTTAACAGTAATTCCACGTGCAGTTTTGTAAAGTGAAGTTACAGTAACATTCGCTAATCCTTGCACACTTCTGAAAGGAAATCTCATCATGATTTTTTATAATCACTATTTTGCAGATGAGTGGTAAATCTAGATTATTTTACGTACCTGTAAGAATGGATATAAAGAAAGGAAATTCTTCATGACAAGAGAATTTCCTTTACTTGACAATGGATCAAGCCCTCAGCTGCATCTCTGGTAATGTTTAGTATTTCAAAATCAGGCGTATAAACCGTGTGGGAGTACCAGTACATGTTTACATCGCAGCTCCGTATCTTTCATGTAAAAGTTTCAAGTGATCTGCACTGACATGTTCAGTTTTCAGGCAGGAACCAGTAGGTGGGTTTGAGCCAAAGCATACGGTCTGTTTTGTTTTTTATTTTTATTACTTTGAACGAGATATTTTGTAATTTCATGAAAAAAGATCAAAGCAAATGTGGTGTCACCGTTACAATGTTACTTTTTGAGCTAAGTGTTAGTGTGCATTTATTAAAGTTTAGAGAAACGTGTTGTACTGTAGTTGCTGTTTGTATCATGCATATGTGCACGTATGGTTTTAAAAGATATTTTCATTTTACATGAAATACAACTTTGCTAATAAAAGTTTGACTTGATGTAATCTTCAAAAGCCTTAGCTGTCATCAGCAAGTTTTTCTTCTGTTTTGGTTTGGGTTTTTTCCTCCTGATACCATTTCTTTGCTGGGAATTTGTTTTCATTGTCATTCATAGCCCCCTCTAGCTTGTGGTCTGTGGTGGGTTTTCTTGGCCCCACACAGAGGTCGAGCCGCCCTTGGCTTTCACTGGGACTGTCAAACACCACGGACAAACAACCATCTCGATACGATCCACACCGAAGCAGGGATAAACCTGAACTGCAAACACCCTGAATTCAAACGCCTCATTTATTTCATGGTATGATCATCTCCTGGATCAAACTATCGCCCTATATAATGTTAGCATCTGTAACATGCTTTATATACTCTGCTTGTGTCGGTTAACATCACATAACCTCCCAAGCACACAGAGCTTTAAGTTAAGTGGCATGTGAAATACCTGCAAAAATAACATTATCCGATATTAAAATACACTTAGCCATGGAATGGAAGACAAAAGCTCAACATACCAGGCATGAGCAGAGGTGAAAGGAGCTGATCCAGTTATACGTGGTAGGATATAGCTATAAAGATTAGCAGGGTGAATTCCTACTCCTTTTCATTAAAGATCAGCAGAATAATGGTGTTTTTATAAATATCCAGGCACCTAGAAACCCAGCAATACTCATTCTTACCTTCTTACCCCTTAGTTAGGGAAAACTCCACTTACGCTAAAGGTCTGAAATCTATACGTATTCATTGTACAGAAATATAACAAATGTTCTTTGTTTGCCAAGGAAAACAGGAAAAGACCAAAATACCTTGGTTCTTTTGTTACTGAGTATTAAAACGGTCATCCTGTCTTCCCCCCACCCCCCAAATATTCAGCGTTCTAGGATTTATTTAGTCCTACTCTGCCTGTCCACGGCGAAAGGTTAATCAGGCAGGGCCTGCGCGATGCACACGGGTACACCCATCCAATACCTGAACCAAAAGCTGCAAAACTGCAGCTACTGAGGACTCGTTAAAAGCCAGCAGAGAAATCCATGGCAGCTGATATTGCTGCAAAATCCATCTTTCAAAAAAAGGAAGGTATTTAACAGAAATTTGGAAGATCTAGGCAGTGTTCAGGTGTGGGACATAAATTGCTCACATAGGGCTGGCTGGCTCCCCGGCTTCCAACCCCGACTGTGTTTTCTGTGTCTCAGTGAGAGAAAAGCTCTCGTACATTTTTATTTTTCCCCTCATGTTTTTAGCTATTTCACTTTAGCAGGAAGGTTTCAGGATTTTAAAATGCATTCTTCCCCTGCAAAAAACTCTTGAATACATTCAGTGCAAATGCAGAAGCAAGTAGGACTGCGTTAACTAGCATTCACCTTTCAGGAAGGCATCAAGGGCATCCCAAGTTTTTTCTATTATTATTCATATTCTGGAATAATGAGATTTACACTTTTCTCAATACCAGAATGGAGAGGAAAAAGGCTTACAATCATGTGCTTCACTGGAGTGAGAATAAAGATGCTGTTGCCACCGTCAGGTGCATGGGCTGCAGATCCCAGCTCGCTACATCCCACAACCTCTGCTGACACCCAGCTGACAAATCCCCAGGCAAAAGTCTAAGGAGAAAGTATGGGTCCAATATAATTCTATCTGATATTTTTCTTTTAATACCAGGTTGGCATTATTGGCCCTATTTTGGGGGCAGAGCATTATTCCTAATGTTCAAAGATTTCATTCCATTCCTCAGTATTCCAATGAAATGTCATCACTTTTGGACTTTTACAACCTGTTAATAATCTTGAAATGCAGAAAAGTCAGGCAGTCACCCCGTGGAAATACCAGCAGTCTCACTTGTTGGAAATACCTAAGCTCTGCAGATTTATAAGCCTTATTTAGCAAGACCTGTGCATTGGTTGTGCCATGCTCGAGGCCCTGACGGCATCACTGAGGCCACATTTGATGTGGCTAAACCTGCGCAGAAGGGCTGTCCCACCCCCTCGCTGCCTGGAGGTATGGGTGTTTCCATAAAAACCCACCCTGTCCCACTGCCTGGCCTCGCAGTGCCCAGCTGTGCTTCTTCCTTTTGCAGAGCCATGTCTCCGTGCAGGACCACAACACTCTTTGTATTTAAAACAGAAAAAATTACCTGTAGAGTTTACGCTGCGTATCTAGCCCAGCTTGGGGGTTGCAGCACGGTCCTCCCCAATTTTCCTGGGAGATCAGGAGAGGAACATTTGAAAACAGGACACGTACAGCAGTAGGCTTTGTTTAGGTGTTTTGCTTTGACAAAAGGGTCTTGGTTTGGATTTCCATGGCTTTGTGTTGCTATGCTTTTTCAGCATGTTTGCGGTACTCTTATTGACTGAGACCTCTGGAAACCGGTGGCTTTGACCTGGGATAGAGGTGAGAAGCAGTTGGTGGGAGGAGGAGTGGGAGGGTGTGAAGCCTGGGCAGCTGTGGCTGGCACCAGGCTAGCGGAGAGCTGCCTCTGCTCACATCTGCTGGGGTTCATGTGCTGGGCACATTCCTGGCTCATTTTCAATTGCTCCTCCTGAAGGAAATGACATACAGGTGGTACTTCTTTACTAATTATCCTGGTAACAAATTAGTAGCCTTTCTTTCCTTTATGACTGCAAAGTATCTCCATCACCTCTTGATGGATGAGAAAGTGCTGCAGCAGCATTACAGCTCATTGCACGAGAGCCGGGCTAGGAGGTGAGGCTCCATCTCCCCTGTGTTTGCTGGGCTGGGGTTGGAGCTGGAGCCGCAGGAAGGTGCGTGGCTATGGGGGAGTGACCCAGACACCCAGGGGAAAGCATATTAGTGCTGGGAAAATAGATTTCTTACTGGTTTTTACCCTAAAGAGCAATGTGGGAAGGTCAGGAGACCTTGCTGAGGAGATTTATGGGGCTGTGATCCCTGCCAAAGGGCTCTGCTGCACTAGGGCTGGTTTAGTGTGTGCTGTGGGCTTTTCCCCCTTCTCCTGGCTGGATGATGTGGCTGGTCTTCCATGTTTCTTCTGGAAACAGATTTGTTGTTATCCTTGAGGCAGCACAGCTGCCTCTCCTGCACAAAAGTTATTTTCTTCTTCTTCCTGACTCTGTCAGGATCTGTCTCTATTGATCCCTCAAATCCCTGGTCCTTGGGCTTGGAAAACCTCCATCCTGTTTGCATCGGTGCTTTATTGGTGCTTCTTCCTCACCATGCGGTTTTTCTCACTGCCTGTAACATCCCCAGTCTCTTCAGGGTGGAAGATGTGTTCCACTTAAAGATGCACCTGGGATTTCAAAAGTCAAAAGTGCCGTGGATGAACGTGTCAGAACTGCTTTGGTGGGGGGTGTGTTTTGGTGTGCTGGGGATTTTTTTTAAGTTTTAAAAAAAAAAAGGAGGGGGATTAATCTGCAGATTTTAAGATTTCATGTAACAAACACTCATTTCCTTGGAGAAGAGAGACTCGAAGAGGAGCGCGTCCTGTGCCGCATCCCTCACGTGGCGAGCGCTCAGACAGGTGCCCCGAGGGACCAGGGCAGAGGGCCGATGCTGAGCATTTAGCTGAAGATACAACAGTTTGTCCGAAACGGTTCCCGTTTGCTCTTCAGGGTGATGTAAGGATGATCTGTGCAGGTGTTGAGGTCCTCACCAGCGTGTTACTGGTGTGGACACCTTCCTGAGCCCGGTCGTGGTGCAGGATTCAACCCGGGAATGACTCGCGTTGCTCCCTCCCGCGGGCTTCTGCCACGCTGCATCTCTGCAGATGGCTGGACACGCGGTAATTGAGATCACTTATGTTTTTAAGTGAGTTCTCTTTATGATTATTTATTAAATAATTAAAAGCACAAATGCATTTTCTAATAAAAATAAGCTTACCATGTAAGAGGGGTGTTATCCTTTATGACTTCAGGCAATCATCATTCTAGGCATTTATTTTCCTCTAAGTGGCAATTTATACAAAACATGCATAAAAAAAAAATTACTGGGCTATTTAGATTGACAGTGGAGTAGCAACTTCCAATGGAGCAGGAGTTCTGGTTAATTATTTATAATTAAAAAAAGTACATTTTTTTCCAAAGTCAGCATGGAACCGAGAGGCCACTAAGTAAATAAATTTATATAAAGTGCAGTGAAATCAGATCATTTGACATGCTAATTTGCATAATATAAAAAAATGTTTTTAAAAAAAGTTTTTGAGGAAAAATAATTGTTGCAAAGAGCAGCGTCAGCAAAGGGATCTGCAAGCGGCAACGGCCAGTGGAGAGGGAATAGCTCTGGAACAGGGGCCTTGGGGAGTACTGCGAGATAGAGGGGGGAAGCGTCATGGCAGCTGTTAAAGCCGCTTGCTTACATTGTTTCCTCATCAGGAGTAACTTGAGTGATTTTTGTCGCAAGTTTGGGGAGGGGGGATTTTTTGGGTGAAAAACGTTTGGTTTATTTCATTTCCCATAACCATCGTTTGTTGAGGATTTTAATTTTTCTCAATATGTTTCTTGAAAAATTTTTGCTTAAAAAACCCAACCAAAAAAACCCAACCAAAAAGCATTTCCTTTATTTTTTTATTGCATTTTTTTAACAACTCCAAGTATGCAGATGAGATAACTCTTAGTGATGTCATGGCTGATGTCCCGATGCCTCTTCGTGGCCATGTTTTACACCTTTTTCTGGCTTTATCTGCATGCGGTCAGTGCTGAGCTCTGCAGTGCTGCTGCTCTCCTGGGCAGAAAGTCATTCTCCCAGGGCAGCAGCACCTCCCAGCTCCTGGCGTCCCAGGACTGCAGAATTATGAATATCAAGGAGGAATTATGAATATCAGGGAGAACTTAACTGTTCTGTTTCAGATTGTTTCACTAGGAAAAAACCCCAGAGTCTACCTTGGGGAGAAAGGTTGTCAACCTCAATCTAATCAATCTATGATTTATTGAGAATTTTACATTTCAGATTTGTTTTTATTTAAGAAATAGTAACAAAAAAATAATCCTCTTCACCAACCTTGTGGAGCTCTGAAAACGTGACCCCATGAACCAAAAGGTTCAAAAATCTATGGTGAATGGCAAATCGCAGTAGTCCTTTAAATATGCAGGATGGTGACTCTGACTTTCAAAACTGAGAGTTTAAATGTCTGGATGAGAAGCTCATATTCTGACTAATTTTGGCAAACCTTATAAAAATATGCATTTCTCAGTCCTGTTATTTATGAGTTTAAATTTGTCTACATCTCTCCTTGCCAAATATTCTGAATGTTAACATTTTCTCACATCTGCAATTTAAGTTTCCGCTTAAGGAAAGGAAACTTTAAACTCAGCTGGCTCGTATCATCAGCCTGTTATCAGTGCCCATTGTATTTTCAGGTTTCTGTCAGCTTGACAAGGCATAGCTGAATTCGTTTCTTCTTATAATCAAGATAATAACTACTAAAAATTGATGGATTTTGCTGCAGTTGAAAATACGGACTTAATTCTTGCCATAATTATCAAGTCTTTAAATGGTAATTGCACACTGTTACCATCTATCTGCTGTCAAATTTATTTCAGTAATTGACCTCCTAGTCCAGGAATTAGAGACAGCCTTTGATTATTGGTTCAATTAGTCTTAAAGCATCATGTCTCTCTTTTTTCTTTTTTTTTTGAGGTATTTTAGTTATCCAGCCAGTTGAAGAAAGTGCCAAGAATGTTGCCAAATATTTATCTTTATCACTTTCTATCAGTTCTCGCTGTGTCTCATTTTAACCAGCCTATATAGATGCATTGATGAGGTTTTTGATGAGAAAGTACTGACCGGGTTTGTGCTTTTTCTAAGTTTCAACCTTTAGTGACCCCTTTTTTTTGGGCAAGGGGCTGGGTTTTGCTGCCGTGGCACAGCCCATGGCTATTTTCTGACAGAAGACAGCATGGTGGCTGTTTCTGAGCGGTGTGGCTGGGCTGCTACATCCCCAGCGCTCCCCAGCCGAGCTGTTCCCACCAGGGCTGGGGCACTGCTCTGAGCAGTCCTGTGGTTTCCTTCCAGGGGGTGGAAAAAAAATAGGTCCCATAGACTCTGTTGTACCAACACTTTCTAATATGAGGAAGGCAGAGAGAAGAATATATATTTTCTAGGATCATTATTTTAAGAGAGACTTTCCATATGAAACACCAGGGCTTGGTTTAGGGGAATGGAAGAATAGAAATAGTGTTCTTGACATCCACAGCCACGGGGAGATGGAGAAACACGTGCAGCTTTATTTGTTCCTCACTTTGTGTAAAACAAGAGTAGTGCCATGGATTTAAGCAACAGTTTGTGGTCTGATTTTTACTCACATAAATGAAAGAAAATGCATGTCAACAAGAGCCAAAAAAAAAATCTATGTTTTTTCTTTCTTGTAATCTCTTAACTCTTTAGGCACTTTAATTCCATTTTGTAAAGGGGAGAAAAGTCCCGTATTGACTCCCTGACCAGGGAGCGTGCTGTTTTCTGTGGCAGCGCTGCTTTTGTGGCTGGGAGAAGAGGAGAGGAGAAAAGGGTAAGGAGAATAAAACTCGCATCCAGGTGAAGTGTCTATGCAAACGTCATGGAAGTCTGGCTTAGACTTCCCAGCTGAATTAATCACTGGCTTTGTTTTCAGTTGTATGTGTAAAGGTGGATTTTAGACAAAGCCATGCCTGATGAGTAGCTGAAAGAGCAAAGAGATCTGAGGTGGAATTAAATCAGTATTGGGCCTGATCTTGTCATGGAGGGAGGAAAAAAAAATGCTCTAGTGGTCTTAAAACTGTCCTTCCCTTCCTTCCCTCCCTTCCCCAAGCTCTCTTCTCCCACATCAGCACATTTTTTTGTCCCCCCCTTGCACATTTTCCCCATGAAAATTCAGCATATTCCATCAGTTTGTCTAGGAATAGATTCTTCTGCTTTTGTTGCATGTACACAAATGTTCATGCAGCAATGGAAGAAAACGAGTGAAATAAAACAGAAACCTGTTTTCTGGTTTCCACCCTAAGATGAGCAGTAAGCAGTGAAATAAAAGAAACCTTCCCCTGTATGTAACAGATAAGTGATATAGACTTTTAAATTATTTCTTTACAATGATATTCTATTCTTAAAATTCTACCTTAATTTTAATCACCATTGTGAGGCATTCCTAAGTTACGTTTCACAACCCGCATCCCTCCAGGCTGGTAACGAGAGCAGTGTAGCACAGCTATCTTTCACGCAGCCGTCTTCTGCAGACGGAAACATCTGCTGGTGATGCAAACGAAAGTCACGCTTGGCTTTTTAATTCCAGATGATCATCATTTGATAACTCCTTTTCATAAGAGGAAACGATTGCTGAATATACACAACTGCAGTCTGGAATTTCATATTCTGCAGTATTCACCTGGCATTTCTGCTCCCTGCTATTATCCCAAATCCCTTCTGTTCTTTGCCAGTCGGAGCAGAAAAGCAAGTGTTGCTGTGGTTACACTGGGGAAATAGGCAGATGCTGCAACATGCATGATGACTCTTCCAGGAAATGCTTCAAGATAATTACAAGTAGCGATTGTGCCAGGGATATTGCTTGTTCCTGTGTCTCTTCAGATAATAACTTTTATAACCTCCTTGGCTGTGTCCTCTGGAAGGATTTGAGGACACAGTGATTGGAAGAAATCACCTGAGATTATTATTTCCCTGTGTCTTCTCCCTCCTGGACTGAATGACAGCCTTCCCTGCACCTCAATAACGCGTGCTCTAATTCTCTTGCCTCCAGTTCTTGAGCTTTAACTGTATTTCAGCATCTATTTTTTTTTAAATTCTTGAAACTTTTGCTGCTTGAGGATTTAAGACTAGACCTTCAGAACAGTGCTTAGCTGCTGCCTAAACTGCAAGTGCTTCACATCAGGTGGTCTTGTGGGTACAGCTGTATTTTAACACTAAATTTTACCATCTCCCTGTAGCTCCTTTCCTGGGTGTGCGGACCCCAAAGCTCTTGCTCTTAACACTGCAAAGCACCTCGTGCAAGAGCTGGGGGGAGGATTTCCAGTGGAGTTTGCCTGCCTCCTCATGGCTTCACTTCTGCAGGTATGACCAGGGCAGACCTAGCTGGGTACCGAAGGCAGGTGGATAATGGTGTATATTTTTCTTCAGCGTACCTGTACTGGTGGGACTGGGCCTCCAGCAAGGTAGCCTGGGAGCAAGGGCCCTGTGACAGGAGGTGGGACACAAAGACCTGACCCACCTGAGGCTGGAGGATCCTTTTCCGAATGGGTGCTGCAACCAGTGCAGGTGGGCAGCAGGAACAGGATGCTTTAAATAAATAAGCCAACCCCATAGCAAAAAAAAAAAAATCGCTTAGCCTCATTTCAGCATTAGTTGCTGCTCTTGCCTAGCAGTAAAATGCAAAATTTCCAGAAAGGCATAAGATTTAAGACACTTGAGCTTCATTGTTCCCTGTTTACTAGGACCTGGCTCCTACCAAGGCTGTGAAAGGCTGTGCCCGGATCTCTCCCGATATGTTTGTAAGGAGTCGAAGCATTGTACCTAAGCTTGAGAAAACAGCGGTGGAAGCACCGCCTTTCCCAAGTCATCTGTGAGAACTGGCCTTCAGTCAGTTCAGTCATTACATTATTAAAAAAACATAAACAGTTGGGGAATTCAGAATTCCCCCTCTCTAACTCAGCCATCGCATCAGACTTGCCAAATATGTATAATTCCCC
>VZTV01114988.1:19442-40927 GCA_013400875.1 Anhinga rufa
CCCCCCCCCAAAACAACAAGCTTAGCTGCTTCTCTGAGACTATTCATTTTCACCACATCAGGAACTTATTAATTCTTGATGAGAATTCAAGCATTAATCAATTCTTGATTGAATTGTCCCTAGAGGGAAAGAGGAGAAACTGGGCCAGATTTGCCTTTTGGCTGCTTTGAGCTCCGTCTCTGACTTAACACACATGGCAGCAGTGGTATAATCGGTCTGCTCAGCTTTGACTCCATATCAAATGCATCTTCACGGCTAATGGGGGGACTCTGAAGACAATCTCCCTGCTACAGGTACTGTCTGATGAGAAGAAAGTGGCTAGAGCCCCCGCAGTGCTTTACCTTTGCAGTCCTCCTGCGGCAACGGCAGCAGTAGCAGTGAGAATAGCCTGAGGGTTGCTCTAACAGAGGTCAGGCATGCACAGAGCTGCAACAAGACCAAGGCAATTAAAAGGAGAAGAGAAAAAAAATTTTAAAAAAATATATATATAGCTTCCTTCAGCTGGGTTTTCTGTGTATACCTTGGAGTCTGGCCAGCAGGTAAGGATGCAGGAGTGAGCACTGGGAATCCAAGTCATGTCTGGAGTCAAAGAGCCTCAGTCTTCTGCTGCTTAGTATACTGTCTGCATCTAAAAATCTGACTTGATTTGTCTTTAACTGAGATTTCCTCATGTTTTCATTTGGTTATGGTGTACTGAGGAATTCACACTTAGATCTATACAGTTGATCCGCTTCCTTGTAACCATGTTTTGCAGATGAAGGAAGCTTCCCTGTGTGGTTTTTAGACCTGTTTGAGTTTTACTTGACAACTCCATGTGACTTACTTTATGACTTCCTTGCAATGAATTAAAATAGCTTACCATTGTGCTAAAGATTTGCTCTATTTTCATAGGGAGCCAAACTTCCTTTATTTTTCTTACACTTCTCATGAAAAGTAAAACGTGATGACTTCAATTCCAAGGTGAATTAGACATGGCACAAACTCTAAAGATATGCCTACAAAATATGTAATTTGATCAGCATTTTCAGTGTCAGCTTGTATACCTCAACTAAGAGTGTGGATTTGTTGGGGTTTTTTTAGTAAGTCAACTATTGTTTCTTCAGAAAAGATTTTCACTTCCCCCCACTCCTCCCTGAAGAATCCAGACTACATTCATAATTAATACATTTCCAAATTCTAGCGTTTACATTTCGTTTTTCTTAACTATCATACTCGGAAATCTGGCATGATACATCAAGCCGAAGCTCTGCATGGCCGATGTTGCGCGCATTTCCCTGACAAAGTGAATGTTTTGGTACGTGCTCTTACTAGAGTAAAATGGCAGATGGGACAGGAAAGGCAGTTTTCTCTCCACGTGGCTTCCTGTCCCCAGCAAGCCCCTCTGGTACCTACAGATATAGCTGGCGTTGATAGGGTCGCCGGAGTTGATAGCCATAGCTCGTGGGGGTTTGCAGTTACTGTCTGTTTCTCTTCACAAGAAAACCCAGGTTTACGTACATCTTTCCTTTGCAAAGTGCTTTGAAACCTACAGGTAAAAGTGATTTATAAGAACCGCTGCTGTTGTTTTTCTCCCTCATTCAAGAAAGAAAAAATAAAACAATCTTATAAAAAAATATGTCAAAATGAGACAAGAAAAAATTTTTTCCCGTTACTTGCAAGAGAATCAGCTGCGGAAGTCCCCGTTGGTGGCTGCTCCCCTCACCGGGGAGCGTGGCGCAGCAAAGGTAGCGCATGGCGAGATGGGAAGGAGCAGCGCAATGAGCATCCTTAGCGCGTGGCGACTTCAAGGCAGCTCTCTGCTCTTTTAGAGAGGCCAAGCTGCTCTCTTGCTGCTTGGTGTCTGCACTGGAGCCGCCGTGCTGAGCACAAGGTCTGAGGCTGGACCTGCAATGCTCAGCCCCAGCGGCTTGTTCCTTCCTTCCTTCATGCTCATGCAGTTGAAAATTGTGTTTCATTTTTTTTATTCCTTCCAGCCCTTCAAAGGCAACCTCTGCTGCTTTGAAGTGACTGCAGCTGGAAGCGGTAATCTCGCCTACATTAGCATAACCCCACTTCGAGTGCTAACTGGAGGACATGAGGGCTGCAGGAACTCTCCTGCCTGACCCAAAGAAAAGACTGGTTCAGAAGGGATTCAGAGCCTGGGACAAGGACAAAGTATTTGGGCATTTCCTCTGGGCTTGAGCAGAAAGCTGAGCTAACCTAAAAGCGAGCTACTGAAAAGCCACAGAAAGGAGTAATTTTTTAAGCTGTTTAATTCAGATTTTCAGGTTTTTGAATCGCAATGGAAGCGTGGCTCTGGGAGTGGGGTGAGCTTTAACCTTAGTGCCGGAGGGCTCTCGGTGGCACAGGGAGCAGCAGCTGCCCACAGGTTAATCCTCTCTGGTTTCGGGCTTAAAGTAGCAGGATGCTTTGCTGTTTGCACTTTGGAGATCACTGCAGTGCCTTTGCAGTGCTGGGGCACCACCAGCAGTGCCTGTTGCAACAGGCTTCAGACACCTACCACGGTGGTGGTGATGATGGTCTCTGAGGGTAATGGCATTGCAGCCTCTGGTTTCACCTGTGAATGGCTCTAGAGTTTTTAAATGGGTGAAAGAAGAGAAATGTCCAAATTTTCTTCTCAAAGACCCTTCATGCTCTAAGCATCAAGGGGAATACCCTGGAGGTGATGGCACCAAGTTGGGGGTTGGGTTTTATGGCTTGTTGTCCTGCCTCCCCTGCAAGGAGAAGACCCCTGTTTCAGCCAGCCTCAGCTAGGACAGCGTGTATACCTGAGTGGGAAAGGTACAAGAGCTTAAAGAAAAAAAAAATAATTTCAAAAGGTCAGGAGGGGACTAAGGGACCACTTAAAATGAAGATGTCAGCAATGAAATGGAGATTTATCAATTCTAGTGACCTGTATAAACAGATGAGGAGCTGTAGCTGGTCACTTATAACCATGTAAATTTAATTAAATTGGTATTGCTTGTAGGAAATAGAGGGTATTGAATATAACAATTAATGACTTTCTGGGTTTTTTTAGAAGAAGCAAGTAGGCAGAAGACACAGGGAAATGACACTTAGACCAGAGTGCATTACCCTTGTCGGTCACAGACAATTAATACAGATGAGCCATCAGTGTTTGAGTTCACTTTTCTAATAGCTAAAATACAAGATGGGGCACTTGGTGATGTCTGCTAGGAAGACAAATCCCCCAGGATTCTTTTCACTCTCTGTTTTGCAGTGTGTGTTTGCAGGGTAGAAGGAGGTGGGCTTATGGGAGGAGCAGGAGAAGAACTGAGGCATCGCTGGGTCCTTTCCTCTAAGAAACAGATGCGGAAGGTCTCAAGCAGCTGGTATGAGATTGCCCTTGGTGGTTCTTAAAAACTGTGGTTGACATTTCCCTAACTCAAGATGCATTGCATCCAACAGAAGGGAGCTCTATATTAGATCCCATCTCCCTGGCAAGAGAGTAATTGGTCACCGAATGAAAAGTTAGTGGTTGCTTGGTGCAGAGAAGCATGGTTTGATTACGTCTAGTATGTGCTAATGGGAAAAAAGTCTCAATAATTTATTTACTGTTCTCCAAAAGATCCAATTTCACAAAGATGAAAACAATAAAACTCCCCTAATTCCCCCCTGCCTCCCCGCCCCTGGCAAAATACTCCATAACAAATGGTGAGTGGGGTGATTAGGAGCATATAGCAGAGAATATAAATGAGGGGTCGAGCACAGCAAGATTGACAAGCAAAAGAGCATGAGAAAATGTATGGCCAGCAAGTTTAAACCTATTTCATAATGTCCTTTAAATATGACAAGAGCGAAAGAAGTTTAACAGTTGCACCAGTCTGTTTGCAGATGGAAACTGCTGTCAGTGCGTCTGTCCTCTCCCCGGCGGGGAGGGAGGAGAGTAATGCTGCTGTCCCACAGGAGGGGATAATTTATGTCCCAGCAGTGATTAAGAGGCAGTTAAAAGGCAGCGACTACTGTCGGGCTCTGTTAAATCAGTAAGTCTGTGTAACTGGCACCTAAAATTTTTAAGAGCCAGCTGAGCTACTCTTTGGATCATTAATGTTTATTTTTAATAAGTCCTGGATCACTGGGGAAGTTTCAATAGGCTGGAAGAAAGCTCGTGTTCTGCCATTATTTAAAAAGGGTAAATGGGATGACCTGAGTAATTACAAGCCTGTCAGATGAGCATTCAATCAATATGTGTTTCATACCACCAAATGTAAGGTCATATATCTAAGATAATGAATATAGCTGATACTTGCAGGGTAGGAGATTTTATCTCGAGAAGCCGTGTATGGAGAATACTGAATAGGTCTGGGGAGAAACTCTTTCTCTTTGTCATGGGGGAGCTCCGCGCAGCGATGCTGCTGTCCTGTTTTGGTGTCCACGATTCATGAAACTGCTTGGAAACTCAGAGGAAGCTCAGGGAAAATTCAACAGAATGATTAAAGATTTTGCAATCCAGCCATATAAAACTAAGTCTGTTTAAGCCACAGAGAGAAGGCGAAGGGCTTCCCTGATCGGCCTCTGATCTGTGCTGGGATAATACCGGCAGAAAGAGGTGGCTGCAGCTCAAAGCCAGAAAGCTCAGGCTGCGAACGATGTCTGCAGTGCCCATTAGTTAGTGACCCGATAAATAAGAATTGTGGCAAATTTCCACCACTAGATTTCTTTACAATAACCTCAATTTGTCCAACCTTGGCGGCCTTTGAACTGGAAGAGTCCTCGACTGGTCTTCCTACCAGGCAGGCTTTGCCTGGTGTGCAGGGTTGCAGCTGGTGGCCGTTGCAGGTCAGAAGAGTTTTGCTGTTGGCTTTGGCTGAGGACGCGCAGAGCGGGTTGGGGGCATGGCGTGGGCACAGCTTTCAGCAGGACCTCTGGAGCCGCAGCAGCCACCCTGGAGGAATGAGAAACGGATGTCTGCAATAAAACGTAAAACTGATAATCGACCCTTCAGGCTGCCAAAATGTGTTTGACCACCGAGCCCAGAGATGATTCCTACATAAGCTCTTCTATTATTTATAGCTGTCTAAATAGCCATGCAGGCTACGAGACTATTTATTGTAGATGCAGTGTAAATCTAAATTGAAGCTTATTTTTAACACCTCTCCTGGAGGTCAGGATGTGCACAGGTGTCTATGGACTCTGCAAAATCTAAAAATATTTTCCAGATACAGTGTTTTTTTTAATTCTCTTCAGAAACTCGTGATCATTTTGGTTTTAAAGCAACCACTGAAATCTTGTGCGGTCTGGATTATTTTCTAACTTCCTGTCACCTCTTAATTAATTGACAAAATTAGCAACAGTATCTGCCCTGTTTATCCCCTTTAGTTATTTTTTGGATCTTCTGTATGAAAATACTGCTGTGTTTTTGAAAATAACTTGAATTATACATTACCAATACAATTTGTACATTTATGTTGGGTTTGTAAATTTTTCTGTGCTGAAAAAGAAACTGCCAATGCCTTTAGAGAGGAGAAAAAAAAAATCATAAAAATCCTAGAGTCCTGGAGGAACTTAGTTTGGATGGGTTTCCGGAGGCTGCAGAGCAGTTAGCTCATCTTAGGTACTACTACCCTGATTTTCCACCAGGAGTTAAGGAGATGTGGAAATAAAATGGTGGTGTGGGAATCAAGATGCTTTTGACAAATTTCCCCATTAAAAACATATATATTTTTACAGTATTGTTTGACTTTTATTTAAGTGAAGAGTTGCATTTAGAGGGTTTAAATGACATTTCAGTTCAGAATTTAAATCAATATCCTATATTTTTGAAAGATTAAACTTAAATGAAGTCCATCAAATTGTTCACTAGGGGAAGATTCCAGGGTTCAATTTTTGTACTACAATTCCCTTCTCCTTTTCACCATTCTCCCCCAGGTTGAGGTTTTTTACCTTTCATTTAAATCCTAGGCAGGTAAAATTTAATATTGATATTTCTCACAAAACAGGCCAATATTTGTTTCCTAGACTTCAGGAGGCTCAAGTCCCTCGGTGCAGCAGACAATCATACTGGTACACGGCTGTTCGGAAAGTATGAATGGCTTCTAACAGCTTTGACAACCCACCCGCCTCACCCCTGCTGTGCTGAGCTTACATTTTGCTGCAGCCTCTGGAATATATTTGTTTCCAGAAATCCACTTTCACAGACTTTCCTTTGACTTTCTCTTTCCCTTTCCTCATAATTCCAGTTTTTCTCCTCTTTCTTTAGGAAAGTAAGCCTTTGAAGGTTTCCCTGTTTGTTCATAGTATTTGTAAGATTATTAAAATATTTACTGGATACCTTCATGTACAAGATGTCTATGAGGAGGGCTACTAGAATTAGCATGTATCTGATTTGGCTTTTCCTCATGACTAGTAAATCAATTTCTGATCATTTGGAGTTGATGAGGCTGATTATGAATTTCCTCTAGCAAGCAAATGCAATTCTGTTGATTTGGGTGGAACTATGTTAAATTTATAAGTTAACTTTTAATCAACAGAATCTAACTCAACATAACCGGTAGGATATCATCACTTTCAACCCCAAACAATTAATAAATATATTCTTCCCCCCCCCGCCCCCAAGTATTCACTGTTTCTGCACATCTTAATTTAATGGTATTCTTAACGTGCTCTATATCTTTTTACTTTTAAAAATAAGAAAATAAGCATTATTTTAATTCTCTAACAGTGATTGGTTTGGTTATTTTAATGAGTGCTTCTTTGTTTTTATCACTAAAACTGCTGACAAAAGGTAGTGTCTTTGCAGCTGCAGTGTTGCCCAATGGGGCCAGCAATGTTCAGGCTACTATTGATTGACAGACTTTTGTCAAATAGTAGTCAGTTTGAGTTATTGCGGACAAAAAATTGTTCTCAGATCAGCTGACACATTGTCCTCAGCTTCCAAATCCTAAAAAAGGCAAAATATACTCTAGCTACTTTGATGTTTGCAAATGTGCTTTCCATAATTGAGCAAAACCAGAATCAATGAGCAGCTAACATCCAATTTTTATGAAACATATGGAAGTCACTTTTTATAGGGTTTCTAATGAAGTCTTCACTATTGTAATATGTACATATTTTGAGTGTTGTCAGACTGTCTTTCATTGGTGTTAATGCTAAAATACATTAATTGGCAAATGACTATGAATTACATGGAGCTGTAATTTCATTTAGGAGTTCTGGTTCCTACTTGAATCACTTGGGAGTGAATTAACAGAAACTTAATTTGAAATTTTGATCACACAATGTCACTTTTTCCTTTTTTTAACCTCCTTTGTTTCTTTTTTTTTTTTTTAACATTATGGGGAACTATAGCCAAGGGAAACAAATAAAACAGACCTTACTTCACAGAGTATATTGACCACCAGTAAATGAGTTTTAAAGGAGTGTCAGTCACAGAGAACCCCTGCAGCATCTCTGTGTTGTGGCCTCTGAAACCATGATATTCTGGAGCTATAAATGGAAGATTAGGGGAATGAGTGGAGGGAAGGGGGTGTCTGTGTACTGGCCAGCATCAGCATGTACAATCATGGGGTCCTACGTTGTTTGCTGGGAGGAGTTGGGGGTTTCCTCTGTTATGTGGAAATGATGAAACTTGTGGTCTCCTTCAGTGAAGAATGAGCTGAGAAAGAAACCTGGCATTACGGAGAGAAAGAGCAAAGAGATGAGTCCCAGCCCTGGGTTCCTGACCCGGACTCTGGCTGAGCTGTGTGAGGTCGGTACTGTGTTAGTCTCTTGCTCCCTGTGCAGGCGATGTCTCCCGGTGAGTGCTGCGCTGGTGATCAAAGCACACGCAGTGGGCGTGCAGCTCGGGTTCAAAGGCTCTAGCCATGACTCTCATTTATACATTAATACATTCCTTATATTTTATTCTCTACTAGTTATTTTTATTGCGCCTATTTTCCCTTGAGGGTGATAATTATTTTATATTCATGCTTCATCATGCATCATCGATTGATTCATTATCATTGATGTAATAATTTAATGTTCTGTAGTTTTTAATGCTACAGAAAATTTCCAGTTGGGACACCTCTCTTGTACAATACCTATTTGTAGCCAACATAAACGTGATGAGACGTGTCATGTGTAGGCACGTGTTTAGTTTTTTGGTTTACTGTCCAGTGACTTATCTGGGTTGTGCTCTCAAGCATCTCATGGCTACTGTTGCGCAGATAAAATAATGACACATCCTGATTTTTGGGTATGCATAGCTTTGTTTTACCTGCATGTTAAGAGAGACTTTACAGCCCAGGACATCTGGGACAGGCTCTCAATCTGTGCTCCCATGAAAAGGAAGGGTATTTTGTGGACATCACACTCCTGCCTGACCAGGAGTGGGTTCTCTTTGGTACCTGTGCACATATGTGGTCGGACTGATCCTGCAGCCTTGTATCCTGCGTCATGAGACACTTGATGCTGATACAAACTTTTTTGGGTTATCCTCACTCGTCTAAAATATCTAGTGCAGAGAAAATCTCTTTATGGTAATACAAAGTACACAGGGCCCTTCAGGACAAGAAGGACATGGAGGGGCTGGAGCGTGTCCAGAGAAGGGCAGCGGGGCTGGGGCAGGGTCTGGAGCACAAGTGTGCTGGGGGGCGGCTGAGGGAGCTGGGGGGGCTCAGCCTGGAGAAGAGGAGGCTGAGGGGAGCCCTCATCGCTCTTTGCAGCTGCCTGAGAGGAGGCTGTGGTGAGGGGGGGGTTGGTCTCTTCTCCCAAGTAACAAGTGATAGGATGAGAGGCCTCCAGAGAGGTGGGGGAGTCACCATCTCTGGGGGGTTTCAAAAAAACCGTGTAGATGTAGCACTTCAGGGCATGGTTTAGGAGACGTGGCAGTGTTGGGTTGATGGTTGGACTTGATAATCCTAGAGGTCTTTTCCAACCTTAATGTTTCTATGAATTTTTCAGAATAACTCTTTTTTTGGTGAAATATAGGTATCATTACAAGGCTCAGCAGTCATCTTAATATGAATTTAGTATCCACAAATCTGGGACAAGGGGGAAAAACCAGTTACTTCTTCCCAGACACTTGTTTCCAATAGTTAAGCTGAAGTATGCTAACAGAAATATTATTGATTAGCTTTCAGGGTAAAAAATTAGGTATGCTTGCACAGATATGTTCAGCATCATTGTATATTGACTAAATGTATTAAAGATAGATAAGATACAACTGTGATAGGCATATCTTCCTGTCTGAAGCCATGGCATTCATTAACTTTATTATTAAAGTGAACATATAAACACTCAAGTTCTAGAGTCCTCCTGCATACATACCTGGCTGATCAGCATTTGAATCTTATAGTTTGCTGATATCTAATTCAAGTTTTCCAACAATATCATCTTCAGTATAACATGTTTTATGCTTTTCTGAGAGACAGTGCGTTTGGGGAAACACAGCACAGAGAAGGAATGAAGCTACTTGCCAGAGCAATTTTGACCTAGCATGAGAAAAACTTGTTTCTTTCACATTAGTAATCTTTTAATAATTTCATTTTTCACAATTGGTTTGAAAAATGTGAAAATCGCTTCATTTTCAGGATAACCTGATTCATCTGCTATTTGCTGTGTATTGCTTGAGATCCAAAAATTTATACTTAAGCAGAGGTGATGTTGTCACTGGAAGAAAATGAGGATGTGCTCACCCTGTGGTTGTATTTGCTGTGTTGCACTGAGATTGCCTGGGCCAGCTCCATGTATTCTAGACTTCGCGTGCAGTGGAATTTGGCTAGTTACTGTGATGAATTAATGGGCCAAGAAGATGAAGTGCTTTAATCATAATTGCGTGTTCATGAGCCAAATTTCAAGGCAAGGACTTAATATCTTTTAAGTGCAAGAGATAATAATAATAATGGCAAAAGTTATATTGCAAGGAGTAATTTCAGTTTCTAAAATCATTCTGAAAAGGCAACCCCACTCAACCAAGTAATTTGTGTAGCTACATAAATATTCCCTGTGTTCCTTAAAGCATTTCTTTTTCTCCTGAAGTCTGCAAATTACACTTTTATGAGATGCTGTACAAACTAACTACTATATCTATTCAGAGTATGATAATATCTCCTTGCCTTTGAATGAAATATTTGGCCCTTGAGAACCTGGCAGTATCTTTCCTCATAAAACACCTAAAAATTGAATAAGAGCTTAAGCTTTATTATGTACATATAATACTGGTACCTGTGGGATTATGTGTAGTAACCTTATTTACAGAACCTTAAGATGTATTTGCAGAATATATTTTAGGCTGGGACAACTCTGTAACATGTGTTTATAATCTCTTCTTCTTATGTGACTTGATCTTGAAAAAATCCCAGCGGTCTTATCTCAGAAGTAGGATGGGGTCCCCAGTACAATCTGAGTATAACTTTAAATTGCAACATTTCAGAGTAGTAGGAGTAAAATGTGTACCTGATGCAATATAATAAGTCAGTCTCTTGGGCTATGTAGTTTCTAAGTCCTTTGTGCTCAAAATGCAAAGAAATTGTAAGGAAATGTAGCATTTCTTATAAGAAAAAAACATACATCATGGATGCTGTATCCACGGAGATTCTTCTTTTGGAGCTGGAATAGGGCCATGAATTTTCAGGTGCCAGAGAAATACATTAGAGACCTAATACTGACGAAAAATCTTAAGTTTCTTCTTCTAAAAGTGCATTCCGTCTACTCTGGAAGCAGGACTTCCTCCGGTAAAGTGTAAGGTGAAGAAGCTGCTCCCCCAAATGCAGGCATAGCCCCAGGGAGAACAGATTCCTCGCTGGGGTGAAGTCACATGCGAGGTCAGAGAAATGCCATTTCCCAAGGCAAAGTCCACTCCTTTTGGAAGAAAGCAGGGGACAAAAATCATACCACTTGCAAATGATGAGGGCCTATATTTGCAAATTGTGAATGAGTTTCAAACCCTTATTTGTTGGGAGGCAGCTGGGAAAACATGGAAACATTCACTTGTCAGAATAAGTATCCACCTCACCTGCTCTGTGTGCATGAAATTCTTCTTGGCCAAAATACGGGTACGTGTTAGGGCTTTGCATGGCAGTGCTATAGTATTATCCATGGGGATGCTGACGTAGAATTGCTTTATAGAAACTTTTGAGAAGTCAAAATATAGGACAAAGCAGCTTTTATCTTGGCTCAAGAAAAAACAGAGGTTTCCAAACATTTTGTTTTTTCCTCTGATCTTCCTACAAGTTCCTTCAGAGATAAATAATTCTATTATGTTTCTGTTTGAAACACGCAAACATGATCGCTTTGGTGGTTTTAGGTATTTTCTTTTTCTTTACTAAGCTGTTCTTTTCAGGCCTTTTACAGAGCTGAAACTGAATCCGTGTCCAGTCAAACTGATCAGCATTTTTGGTCATGACTTTTCAATCACTGCATGATGTACAGTCACTTAGTGTAACTTTATACAACAGAGTTGTTTGGATTACTCCCTAAAGAGTTTCTGCAGGATCTTAAAGAGCACTTTGGTTAGCTCAGAAGTCTCAGCACTATATATATTTTTCATTACATTCCCACTGCTTTTGTAATGTTTCCAAAGTGTCAGTGTTGGGTACGGTAACAGAAGAGGGCTTGCAATTTTACTTCACTGAGACAGGAATGCTGTCTAAGGCGAAATTAAAATAGACTTCACTTATTTGTGGAATTAATTATTAAAATGTGCTCAGCAATCACTCTTGTCAACCTCTATGCTTACAGGGCTTTTTTCTCCCTCGTGCAAATGCCACCAAAACAATGTTTGGTGGTACCAAGTTGCTTTGCATTAATGATAGCAGTCTCTTGTGTCGGTTGTATCATTTGAAATATGACTTTCATTAGTTATTCAGTACAGTGCATTTGTGGGGAGCAAAGTAGACCTTATTCATTTTCACAAGGATCTAAAACTGTAAATATAGGTTAAAAAAATCAAAGAGTTGAATTTTTGGTCTCAGTTTTAGCTTTGCTGTTGCCAGATGTCAGCTTTTTGGTTAGGCTCAACAAATTTTCAGAAATTGTGCAAATTTTGTTCTTAGGCCTGATCGGTTTTCAGGGTCATCTTTTGTATGCACGAGGCAACCCTTGGTTTGTCCTACACTGGGTAATTTAGGAAGAGCTCCGTGGTGTCAGAGGGTAGCACTTCCATGAGGATGGCAAGGGAAATCTTACCAGAATTTCCTGAGATTAAGCCTCATTTGAGAATCACTGACACGAATTTTCTGTCAATGATTCTCACAAATTGCACTTATATCACTCAGTGGCTTCATTTAAAAGCATGTATCTGTTTGTAGGCACATTTTAAAATTGAAGAATTGGGGAGCGGATGTGAAGCAGGACATTTAGAAGGCTCTCTGCTGTGAAGAAGCAAGTGTAAAGGTCTGAAGTTTTGGGATTTTTTCTTTTTTCAACAGAGATGATCTTTGAAATCTTTTCCATCAGTTCTCTCCACATTCCAATTTCAGTTTTATAACACCCCTCACTGTGCAAGTCTTGGCAGGAAACTTGCCCATCTTGTGGAGCCTTGCATGAATAATTCATTTAAGTGTCATGCTGATTCTCAAAAGGTTGGAATATTTCTTTGGAGAAAGTGTTTAATAAGATTCTTCCAAACAACACAAAATATAGCTTTGTATGAATTTTATGTGGTAGTATCTCTTAAAAGGTTTTGCACAATCAAGGATTTAATGAACTGAAACCCAAAACACATGGTAGTCCCTTCTACCTATTTGTTTCCTAGGTCGAAGTATGGAGATGAAGCTGCTTATCTGGGGTCAGAAACTTGAATCTGTCAGATTTGAAGGCATAGGCAGAAGTTCAAGAAACAGGATACAACTCCTATTTGGCTCCTTATATAGCTATATCTTCCTTTGGGTGATACTATATGACAAAGACGGAGAACAAAGCAGCACTTCCACTTATTTTTCCAAGCCAACAGAAAATATCACACAGCTCCTGCAAAATACTGTCACTGTGAAAGGCTCCCAGCTGCATGGTGTCCCAGACGTTTTGTTCAACAAGGTGTCATTTAGCCCATCAGGTAGAGGCACACAGGCATTTGCAGTCCTCTGAAGAAAGCATAAGTTCCATGACAAATGATGGATATTTAGAAGTTAACAGAGATTATTAGAATGGTGGGTGTTTTTTGTTTTTTTTTGTTTGTTTTATCCTTTTGAAGACAACTTTTAAACGAGCTTTGGTGAGCTAAGATTCTGGTTTGAAATGGGAAGTCCCTTGAAATCTTTCAGAAGAACCCTTTCCACTTTTATTTTTTTTTGTTATTTTAGCATCATTACAGTTTTTAATGGGCAATATTTTGCCAGGAAAAAAAAATAAAAACAAAGCCCAAGTCAAGAACCAGCCAGTGTAGTTAGAATACAACAATGCATCAATCTCTTCTGTGTTTGCAGGAACACATTTCAGTGTGTATTTGGCAGCTATACAATTGGGATAATATATTTTGTGTTGCTCTGAGGATGGGAGACCATCGTGTTTCCAACAGGACTGTGTGCTGAGAGGCAAAATAACTCACAAGGGAAATGTTCTTGTTATAGTTGGTTTTCATTATTAAGTGAATTAACTAGACAACCATTATATTATTGTCATTTCAAGCCATTTCATCAGAAGAATTTGGCTCAAATCTAAATTAGGGCAAAGGCTCTTGTTGGTGTTAAAGTGGTGACACAATATACTTGAGCTGAGTGTCAAGGTTATGGGTCTGACCTTGTCAGTAGCGAGTAAAGATGAGAAGACAGCCAGAGCACTTTGGGCTATGTTGACTTTCATACTGTCACTTTTCCCTCTCTACTCTTTCAAAGTTGCAGTAAGTTACAAGATTTCTTTCAGGTCTCCAGTTTAAGAAAGGATGGGGAGCCCTTTCTCCCAAACTTTCCTTTGGCAGTACTGGAGCCGGCTGCCCAGGGAGATGCACAATCTCCATCCTTGGATATTTTCAAGACTTAGCTAGAGAAAATCATGAAGAACTCCACTTTGGGTGGGGAAAGTAGGATCACTTGTGGTCCCCTTCAACCAAGATTTCTATGAGATCTTCAAGGCAAGAGTCAATTAGGGCTTCAATGAGGCTTTGAATAATACCCAGTTGCATGGGACAGATCATGGCTCACACAGTGGGGTCATAAAGTATAGCTCCTTGAATATCAGTGCAAAGATGCCAATAGAGCTAGCTGGATGAACAGCCTGCCGGTGTGCGCATGTGTGTCTGGTTCCCCCACCTCGGGGATCTAACCTATTTCATGGTCAAACTTGCGCCTTGACAGACTTGAAGACTTGCACGTTCATTACTGCTGAAATGTCTTCCTACACGGATATTGCTCTTCGTAGTGCCTTCCAGGGAGCTCATTTAACGATTACATTGGTGATTGGTGGTTTTCAGTGTTTGTGAAGTAGTTTTCATAATCGGAATCTAAGAGAACTGAATTCCTTAAGCTAGCTGTTTTTTTTTTTTCCTAGTTGTCATTTAAGTTGAAATTAATATTGTAATTGCTTTCTCTGGAGACTGTATAGCTTCATGCACTCTCATTTATGGAGAGAAATATAGATGATGGGTGACTAATGCTGCTTAGTTAGGCTTTTTTTTTTTAAATAAATACAGACTGTCAATCCGTTCTGTGTCAGAGAAAGAAACAGCTCCCATTTTCACACAGTCTCTTCCTTCAGGGGATTCTGTCTTGGGAAGTACTATAATAGGGAGAAGTGTATGGGTTTTGACTTCTTTGGCAGTTTTTACCCTTTCCTGTGCAAATACCCTTCCAGTTTTCTGATAACATTTATGGGGGCTGAGAAGTGCCTTGCCTACCAAAGAAGGTAGAGCAAACTTCTTAGAATGACATTGACCACAACATGCTGAGTCCATATTCCCTAATTTTATAACTTAGGATAAAAGTTGAACGAACGATATCTTTAGCCTGAGAAACTGAGCTTAGCTGTCTTGATTAGGATGTTGCTATGTGGATTTAAATTAGCTGAGTCTGTCCTTAATTGTTTAGAGAAAGCTGACTGGTATGTCTAGCTCTCCATCTACATCATTTGCAAGCTGCTTGCCGACAAGACATTTTTTTCCCCATCAATAGTCTGGTGATTGATTAATTCAGTTCAGATTCCTCTGACTGCAAGGTTCAAGGAACACATTCTCATTTACTCTTATAAAAAAATAAAAGATTTTCTTCATATTAGCTCCTCATTCTTCAAACATTTATTTATTACATTTTCTCTTCTTGTGAACTGTCTTGTTTCCTGCTACTTAAAAAGGAAAAAGAAACAACCTACTTTCCAAGCCATCTTAAGGGTCAACCTCACCTGTTTTGAAAATTAGTTGTTGTCTAGAAGGTGCAGGGAAGCAGAGTGTGGAGTATGGCAGCATGAGCAATCAGCCTGGATCCAAATAGAAAAATTCATGACCTAAATGAAGTATCTCACTCCAGATGTCAGAACAGTGAATAAATATTTCATAAACTTTGCTTTCCAGGTCAGTTCCAAACTGCAATTTTATGTTTGTGGCTTAACCCTTACTGTTTTGTGAAAGCAGCACGGAGAGATTGGACAAGGAGCAGGGACGTGCTCCTGGACATCCCTATTCTGGGGGGTAGTTGCATCACTAATGCCTCCAGCCAGGGAAAAAAAAATGGGGTAGACTGATACCCCAATCTTGAGGATGAGGAATAATATCACATGGGTTTTCTTTGTAGAAAAATCTGAGGAACTAATTTCCAAACCCCATGAGAGTACATCTTAGCAGGTTTAGCACCCCGCAGCAAGAGCAGCCAGTGGGGACTGCCAACTCAGCCGCTGCTGGTCCAATGGAAACTAAACAAGCCCTCTCTGAGGTCCAGCCCACCTCCCTTCACTCAGGAAAGCTTGTATTTTTACACTGCGGTAGAGGAAAGTAGATGGTAGATGACTGTGTTGAGGAAGTGAGGGCACAAAGCCAAAAATAGGTTTGTAGGGTGAATGCTTTTCCGAAGACTCGACCCTTGCAGCTTGTTGAAGCACTGGGTGCTCTATCCACAGGTGAGGGGAAAAGCCTGTTACTGCTGCTGCATCCTCAAAAGTGGGGAAGCTTTGATTATATGTGTTAATCCTCCGCTGTTGAGCAAAGATGCCTGGCACCAAGGCTTCGCTGTATGCAAGATTCATCTGTGTACTCTAAATTGGCCCCTGCGTTTTTCGTGGCGCCGGGAACTGTGTCATGGCAACCTATGTCTGAAAGCCCAGCCTGAGCTTGTTGTTCCTATTATTAGGAAGCCAAATGGGACTGCACACCACGCATTTCTAAGTGGAGCATGGAGATTGTCAGCAAATTCTGTTAACAAGTGGCAGAATTTATGTGCTTGTGGACTAGTCTCTACATTGGAGATTTATGGTATTCGCCTTTCATGCTGTGCTGTTGCTGCTGCTTTACAATTAGAGAGAAGCTGGCATTAAAAACATCTGCTACCCATGTTGGCCCGTAGTTGCCAAACTTTTCACTCTCTTTCTGCCAAGTAGTACCTTGCCAGCAATACCGTTGTGCTTAAATGTTAGCTCCCAAAAGCAATGCTTGCAGACATTAGTGCCACTGAATCAGCACTAATACTGACATTTCACTTAAGGAAGGGGAAGGATTTGTGAGGAAGCAGCACCTCCAGGAGCTTAATTAGCATGGAACTGCAGAAGAAAACAGTGTGTCCTACAAAAGAGCGTGGTAAGAGGTTATTTCCTGTGTTTTCCTGAGATTTCCCAACATCTGTTCTGGATAAGTTATTTGGGAACTGGTGGCTCGCTTCCAGGCTGTGGTCCTGCACTGAGGTCCCTACCTGCTGGTGACAAACCAGGGCGCACAGAGCCCCAGCATGGGTGTCCCAGTTGCTGCCAGAAGTACAAAATCTCCTACTGTTCCCAGCTCTTTGTCCATTCAGCTGCATTTTTCTGAGCTGACATTATAGTGCTGGTCTTGTGGTGAGATGCTCCAAGTGGGTCGCGGGCTGTGCGACGTGGTGTACAGTCACGCACTGAGATGAGGACCTCTTCTGCACCATCCCAGCGTCCTTTCCACGTGTTTTCACTCTATTTAAAATTATTACCAATAGATAAAGAAGTTGCCACCTATCCATTTCCACTCCTCTCTAATGGTTAGTGATTTCTTTTCCTGATTGCTTCCTAAGCAGTATAATCACCCTGTTGTAATATGTGCAACACTTTTTCAAAGCACAGAAAGAATGGTGGCAAACGGCTAAAAACACTGCGCAGGAGTGCTGGGGAGTGGCAATGGTTGTGAATAACATGAGCACTGACCCTCTCCTCTTCCAGCTATGTTTTGAGTTAGGGGATAGCTGGGGATAGCTATGGATATTCAGCAGCCAATACGTAATGGGCTTTGCTTTGACCGTCGTGATATGCTACTGGTACCGGGAGCAAGGTGCTGTGTAGCTCCACGCTTTGTGAAACTGCTGAATGAAGTGAGGTATCACAGGGGAAGAGCTGCCCATCCGAAACACAAAATCAGCGTCCAAACCCACCCACTGCTGGAGAAGACAACACACACGCACAGAGGTGTGTACTCACGCAGGGAATAGGTGTTTGCGGAACAACTACCAAAATATTTTTCTATTCTAATTTCTGTGAAAAATATGAATAGCAAACACTAGAGCTGAGGCCTATAACTCTTCCCTGGGAAATGAACTCCCAGAAAAAAAAAGTCATTGGTGCTTTTTTTCAAATTTGGCTGAACCCTATTGGTGCATATAAGCCGAAAGTTTAAGCTAAAAAGAAGGAATTCAGTGTAAATAGACTCCAAAAATTGCTATGTACATTTCTTTCTATTCTTCATGGAACAATGTCTTCCTTCCTCCAGGCAGTATTTAAACTTAGGCTCCTGTCAACTTTCCCAGTTCACTATTGGATTTTTTCCTCTTTTTAGAATTTTTCTGCTTTCCTGTAGTTATCCTTTTTTTTAAAAAGCTATTAGAGTCTTTATCCTTTCCTGCATCTTTATGCATTTGTGACATTCACACTATTGCAGCGTAAGACCCTTACTGCGTGAGCATCCCCAAGCATAATGCTGTTTCTAGCCGAGATGAAATTTCCCTTCCGCCCATATCTGCTGGGTGCAATGACAGTTGGCAGATATCTCAGGTTTTGCCCCATGCTAGCACTTTGCTCATTAGCTAAAGAAGGATATCAAGCTGATAATACATGTATAACAAGTTATAGATATGAAAGACTATGCTCGGCAATTTATATTTCACTTCATTCAGCATAAGAAGGGCTGCAAGCAAGTTTTTGATCATTTATTTATGCGTCCATGGGTTTAGCTGTGCCAGTTTACTCACCTTTAAGAATTTCCTTACTCTTTGAGATGCCAAGTGTCATGGCATGGGCTGTTTGCAAAGTGAGACAGTTTATCTCAGTACACGATATGAAACTCCCAATGACTTTTTTCATAATGTATTAAAAACATTTCACTTGATCAGAAAGGAGAAAAAGACAAAGTTTAGCAGCAACGCAGCAAGCAGAGGAGTTTTTGTGTCTGGGCTGAACCACAGGACTTTAAGATACGAAGAGATGCTTTTATTTTTAAACAATACTGTCAGTGTATGTTGTTGCTAAATTCCCCTGTTGTCTGTAGCTTCACTTAGAAAGATGGTGTCGAGGATTAAATCCATATATGGTTTCTTCCTTTAAATATAAAGCTGCATACTTTGACTGTATTTCAGGTGGTTGTGAGCTTTTTTGCTGCAGTGGAGCGGGGCTGGTTTAATCCAAGCAGTGATCAGCAGAGGGCACTGATCTAACAGGAGTTGGAGCAAACTCAATCGTCATTTTACTTCAGCGCCGTCTAAAAGGACCCAAGATTAATCTGTTAATATCCTCGCATTCCTTTTCCCTCCTATATCAGTGTTAATTGCCAAACAAGTGACAACTTTCTCCAGTATATTATACTGGTGCGTTATACACTACTGCTGTAGAGGTGGTTATTTGCAAATTCACTACAGACTCCTCCACAAACTTAAGGGGTTTTTATGTTGCTTCTGTATGTATGACTACAAATAAATAGAGGCTGCAATTTCATCTATATCAAATTTAATTTGCATGCTATTTAAAGAAGTCTAAATATTAAAAAACAGATTATTGGAATATTCCACAAGAATAATTTTATTTATCAAAGTTTACTTTCTAATAAACTTGTCTACATCCTTTGGCTTTATATTCCTCCAAAAGAGGCATTCCTCTCAGGATTACAGTATTTTTTTCTTTAACCTGTGCATTCACAGCCATATTTAAGAACTGGTTTACGCCCGTTGTCAGCTAGGCTGATAAATGCAATCATGACTGAGACTTGGCAGAAAAGGCAATCATAAACCTGTCTGCATAAAACACCTCTGTAAACTGAATGAAGTTGAAAGTAAAAGGCCAGCACGGTGGTGTTGGGATGAAGGAGGTGGCAAAGAGGGGCAGAAGTTACTGGTGGCCTTTCCCCAGATCCAAGGGCAGAACAGACCTCCCGAGCGGTGGCCAGGGATGATGGTGGCTGCAGATAGGGTTGTAGCAACCCAGTGTCAGCAGAAGTGATGAAGGCTGGCATGTCTGGAAATTGGTCTGACAGCCAGGGCCCTATAAAATTTTAATTTGAGAAATGAACCTGTTCTAAACTTTGAGAGTTAAGCCCTGCAGCTTTTACTTGGGCAAGATTTTTGCTAAGATAAATGAAAATAGACTTAAGGGCTTTGACAGTAGCCAGTGGGCGAGCCCCTGCCTTGTGTCTGGCAAATAACCCTTTGTAGCCCCGATCTGTGTCACAAGATTGGGGTCAATAAATAAATATCAGTTCGGTGGAAGCGTGTCTTGAATGTCACAGCATTATTAAAAGCCTTTCAGGTTGAGCAAAGGGCAGTTTTGTAAAGTTAGTCTCAGAAGTGTTGGTTTCCTACAAATCATATTTCTATTGCCTTTTATGTATTAGTCTTGCTAAGAGTACTATAGCAACCATAACTATATCCTGCAGAATTTTCTAAGATATGGCTGGCTCGTTGTTTTTAGAAGAGTTTTGAATGAAAAAAACCCAACTTTATTGCTGAAGGTGCAATTTAGATGTTTAGTGAACTTCACGGCCCAAAACAGAATGGGGATCTTGGTCTTAGCTATTTGGGATGAAAACCCAAAATGAAACCCAAATGAAGGCACTGTAGTGGGACCACTGAAGGCGACAGTACTCGCTCTTTCCTAATCGCTGCCAATTAAAATGGGCGAATATCTTGAATGGCTGGAATGGGGTTACCCCCTGCAATATATGCTAAAAGCAGCGGGCTTAGTATTTGTTTTGTGAAATTCCAGTCTAAATACAGATCATGCTGTTAAGAGTCAGCAAATAATCGTCAATTAAGGACTCATCTATCTAACTTTGTAGTCAGCTTCAATGGAAAAATACCAAATTAGTGCTATCTCAACTGAAGACAGATGCCCGCTTAATATGTTCAGGCTGATCAGTCCAATAGACAGTATTTTCAAATATGGAGGTAGCGTCTTCCCAATTGATGGGTTGTGCATCTTTGTGAGTGCTAACCACTTTTCTTTTTTTAAATACAGTATTCATATTGCATGGTCAGTCTTTCAAATATCTTTTTAATGTAAACTGATTTAAACTTAAGTTTTGGGCTCAGTTCTGCTGTCCATTTCCTCACTGGGTGCTGCTTTATCCCATCAATATGAAGAAGGCTGGATTTTGTGCTTAATTATATTTTGCATGTGGTTTAGCTGTGTCCATTTGACAGAGAAAGCTCATTCATAACTGTGAATGTTAAGCAGAATCTGGCCTCAGTTCAATGTGGGATGAAACAGGTCAGACTTAATCTGTGGCAGCTTTCTGTTTTGTTTGTTTGATTTAGTCTTGTTTAGCGAATGCCTAAAAAGAATTTCATAAACTGAATTAGATCATCTCAAGTGATGTCAGTCAAAGTGGGCTGCCCAGAAAATCCATTATTTTAAGCTGCGTTTTAGTTTTCATGGCAAAGGGATACAGCCCATATTTTCTGAAGCATACAGCTGCTCTTGGGCATCAGTTCTGTCCATGAATCTCTGCCCAGTTTAGGTCCTTCTGCAGGATCTAATCTGTGCTAAACTTGCCAAAAGTGAATGCGAGTCATCTCCTAACTTGTATTTACATAGTATGTTAGTGTGAGAGAAGCAATAGGTCCACCTTTTTAATGCTGGAGCAGACAAATGAATGTAGCTACAGCTGTATGTATAATCCTGCAGAAAAGAGATGCGTGGGAGATATTTAGGAGCTACTGGGGAAAGAGAAACAGTTCTGTATGTCTGAGTCCAGCAGCTGCAGCAAATGAAACACGTAACTTTATCCATGATCCAAAGAGGAGAGAAGAACTGGGTGTTTCAGGTGTGGGAGGCCAGACCAGTGGAAGGACCAGCTGGGAGGGAGAGCAAGCCCAAGCGAGCGTTGTTTGTAGTGCCTTTCTTCCATATGTTGTTATGATCTGAAAGGATATCTAAAAAACAAACGCACAGAAAACACACATTAAACCCCCCCCTACACACACACA
>VZTV01114989.1:0-13182 GCA_013400875.1 Anhinga rufa
ACAAGTTGCAGCAAGGGAAGTTCCAGTGGGATATAAGGGAAAAAAAAATCTTGCCATGCAAGTGGTTTAAGGACAGGATAGCTTGCCCAGAAATGTTGTGCAATCTCCATCCTTGGAGACTGTCAAGATGTGATTGAACAAATTCCTGAGCAAAGTGAGCTGGCTTTGAAATCAGACCTCCTTGAAGCAAGAGGCTGCACCAAATGACCTGCAGAGCCCCTTCCACCCTCGGCTACCCGGTGGTGTAGTTGCCCCATGTTCTTCCCACAGCATCACCCCTCAGTGCAGCTGGCATGCCAGGCTACATCTCAGAGCAAACCTAAGAACAAGCTTACCATGCAGTACTGCTCAATTTACTGTATGAAGATTTTACTAATACTCAGGCAAAACACCTGATACCTTAATTTCACCCTGTTATTTCACAGTAAGTTCTCATGTGATGGTTACAATTTGATTCAAACTTGAGCTTTACAACTTTTAAATATACAAAGCATTCCCTTTTGTAATCTCTAAAGTAATAATTGATATTTAAAGCTTATTCTTCCCTCTTAAATCACTTCTAAACCCCCAAATTATTTGACTTTTTCTTCTATTATTTCTGCTGCTGTCCAAAAGTGGATAGTAAGGGTAAAATCTTGGACCCTTTGCATTCAATGGGACTCTAAAAAATTTATTTTGATTAAATAAGATTTTATCCTATATCTCAGATCTCTGTAAAAATGACCTTTTCCCCCCCATTTTACAAGATCACATTGTGTACTTAGTACTGCACCAGCTAATTTTTAGGCAGTAACACTTGCCTTGTAGACTTTCATGTCTACATCTAGATCTGCCATACTACCTGCAGAATTAATATCTGTATCTCAGATTATTTTTTCTCACGTTTTAGTTAAAATTTTTTGTCATTATCTTGATTTATTATTTTATTACTAACACTGCAAACAGATAGTATTTCTATACATGTCTGATTTCTCAGTGCAATTCTGTTCACAGTTCTCTTCATTTGTGTCTCTGGAAACTGTGTACGATGTCCTTAACCTCCACATGACTATTAACTAAGACTGGACTTAGCCCTATTCCCAGAATCCAATTCTAGTTTTATCTATATTATTTGTCTGGAGTACCAATTATATGGCCTGTTATACAACTATTCACAACTCATGTCAGTTAATTATTTGCTGGCAAAAGTTCTGTATGTTCTTAATCACGACTTTTCTTCATTCTTTCTATTAGGGAAAATGTCGGTGCAGAACATATGCTAAAATATGTTCTGACAGTATGTGATTTCCCAAAAGGAAGACAGGCCACAAAGCCAGTTTGACTTCCTTGGTGATCTGTTTTTACCAGGTCTGACTTTCTTTTATTAGATATATGCAAAATTAGATCTGTAATTATGGCTCCTATTATCCTGCCCTTTCTAATCTAGTGATAGATGTTCCCTCTGGCATTTGGTAGTTCTTAGGTACAAGACAAGAAAGATAAGTATAGGAAGGTAAGTTATTAACTTGGATTGTCAACACACCATTGCCCAATAACGAGTAGAAAGGCTAGATGAACAGTAGAATTGGAAAAGGAAACTGTTATACCCATAGACACTGAGATTCTAACAGGGATGAAACAGTACATGTAAGCACATATATGAAAAACCAGCAGAGTGCTGCCTGATAAGTGGGGGTATGTGCATTATTTAGAAAAACGAAATTGGCTGGGAAAAAAGGCAAGAAAGCTTACAGTGGAGAAAAAAAAAAGGAAGTAAAAATGGAATTTGTCCCTCATATCAACCAGCTTGGTTTTTCAGGGTTTTTCCCTCCTTCCCAGATTTCTTTCAAGCTTACTTGACACAAACTGTTTGGAAGATAAGGTGTTTGTCTGAGATTGCCAGGAGGCACAAGTAGTCCCTCATTTTAGGAAACAAGGTTCTGTCTTCAACACGGGCAGTTTAGGTCATTCTGTAGGGTGTATGTTTAGGATCATATGGAAACTCCCGAATTGGTGATATGAATAAAAGAGAGCAACTCAAAGGAGAGGTTCTTAACATGAGATTATTCTAGAAAATGTGGAAACAAGGCTCTACTTCCAAGAACAGTCAGAGGCAGCAAAGAACCAAGCAGGGGAGCCTGGATACATGCTGTCACCTATTTGGCATTAGGAATCACAGATGAGGCAAGCACTCATACATGAGTTTTGCATATTGAAGATGGAGTGCTGGTTCCTGTATAAGAGGAGAAACAGCAGGGAAGAGGAATATTACGAATATTTTTTTTCTGGTAGTAACACTCCACAGAAACTGAAACAATTTATAAAGATTCCTACAGCAACTTCTTAATAAAACAGCATACAACTAACCTAAAAGCCTCCAGAGTTAAATCAAGCCTTCTGTGAATTGAGCCTGTAGGCTAAACTGCATCTTCCATGGCCAGTATAGATTTCTGTCTGAAATATGCTTTTCTAGCTGGCCTAAAATTTCTGTGCCAGAGTATGTTTCTGAGTACACTAAGGAAGCTCTTTACAGGCTCATGAGACTGCCATCCAGGCCAAACTTCAAGCTGAGACTCCTTTGACACAGGGACAAACAATATAGCTTTCACCCCACCTTTAATAACACATCAGTCACCAGTCATCTTCAGAGGCAAACCCCACTAATACACCAGTTTGGGCAAAATAAGAAAGCATCTGAAGGCTTAAAGCAGAGAGACTGCTGTAGACCTGCTGGTCCCACCTGTGCTGCTTTTTGAGCTTGCTCTCCAGGTCCAACCCAGGGCTGTAATACATTTGCTCCCTCCCTACTACAGGCCCTTAGGGTGCATCTATAGCATCTGTGGCATGTCTGTGCAGCAAGTGGCTTTTGCACTTCTGGCCCACAAGCTACTGTGGCTTGTTTCCAGCCTCTGATAGGAAAAAAAAAAAAAAGGAGAAAAGAAAAAAAGGGGGTGCAAAATGGGAGAGGGAATATGAACAGAAACCAGTTCTCCAAGCTGTCAACCACTCATTCCCATGGCCCCTCTTAGGTAGTGGCAGTATCTGTTTGTGCCCAAACTTGGCATCCCACACAGATATGTGCATGTTCATGCCTATATGCACATGTGCATATGTATATATGCATATGCACAAGGCTAATTTTAGACAGAAGGTTCCTGCCTGGGTACTGAGTCAGGGAACAAGCTGCTCACTATCAGGTAAAGCACGCTTCGTCCCCAACGGGAGGCAAAAAAAAGTCATTGCTCTCCAGGACAGCCCATGTTTAATTTCCTCACTTACAGAGGCCATTGGCAGAGAAGAGGTGCCAGAGCCAGCCCCTCTGCAGCTCCCACGCTCACAGAGCCATCTGGAGGACCTGGCAGGTGAGTCCTCCACTCCTGCATGCTTTGGAGCTTGCACCTAATAGGAAGCCAGGTCCAAATGCCTGGGATGCAGATGGCAGTGGAAGAGAAGGATTGTTTAGAAAGCTGCTTACCTAGTGCTGGACACCTCTAAATGAATGTGTGTTGGAACTGGTGGTGTTTTGCCCAAGGAAACACAAGCTCCTCAAAAAGCCATTTGACACTGTGTCCCTTCAGACCAGCTTCCAGATTGAAATGACAGGTCTCAACCTGGGAGAACCAGGCATGTGACCTAGAAAGAAAAAGGCTGTGTAGTTGTTACAGGGAAATGCTGGGATAAAAAGAAAAACATAATGGCACTGTAAGTTCCCTGTGGCTGTCCTGCCTTCCTGCAGCTGCCACCATCACCTGCCTAGAGTTCCCATCCCTGGGAACACCTGGACCACTGTAAAACCAAGTCCATGGGAGACCTGGATCCAGAGATGAGCCAGGGAAAGCTGGGAAGGAGTTTTCCCAAACACAGCTCTGGGTCTAACACTGATGAACCCTGATGTCATCTGAATCCAGCTGACTCTCAGAAAAAGGGATGCATCCGCCACCTTCTCCAGAAGGGTGAAGAACCAAATGAGAGTAAACATCAAGCATCTTGTGACAAAGTGGTTTAGGTGGAAGTCCCTAGCTGTGGCCCTGTGACCTGGCGTTGCTGCCTGATCACGGGGAGGATGTGGACAGGGGGACAGGTGCTGCTCGTGGAGCTGGCAGTCATCCATGCAGTCATGTCCTCCAGCTCGCAGCACAAATATATGCTGCAGCATGTCACTTCAGGGAGTGCTGACAAGGAAAAAGGAACCGGTGCACAGCACAAAAGCAGGGGTGCAGGAGGGTTTGTATCTTTGTGAGATGATGCACACCTGGTTTTGATTTTGAAGTGCAGAGGTATTCTTCTGAGGGAAGGCCAGAGTGATGCCGTCACCTCTCTACCTTAACTGGAGACCTGGCAGGCTGACGCCCTTGACAAGCCAAAGTAGTGTGGGTGGCACGCTCCTGAGCCGTCCCAACCCTCCAGCAAAGCAGCTCTGCCAAGTGAAGGGCAGCAAAAGGGCATCTAAGGGAAGACCTTGTGGGGATGACAAGGTCTGTGCATCCTGAAGGATGTTTGATGTCCTTGACAAGACCACTGGTGCCAGGCTTTCCTCCCCAGGCAGGCATGTCCATTCTTGTGCAGCAGCTGCTGGCAGCCGTGCTTCTTGTTCCCAGCTGGTGCAGCAGGGTCTGCCCCACGCCACTGCTCGGCAGAGCAACGGCAGACAGGCGAGATGCCGGGTGGCTCAGTGGCAGCAGCCCTGGCAGTGACAGCAGCTGGAGGGAGAAAATGGGGTGCCATGAGCATGGACATAACCAGCAGTGGCTGCTTATGACTGCTGTGAATGACCTGTGCTGTACAGCTGGCATCTGAGCAGAGCTGAGCATCCTGATCACAACAGTGTACATGAACTTTGCTTCTGCATTCCACGGAGACTTCAAGGAGGGCACAGAAATGCTCTGGTGTGAAGATAAAGGCTGTGCTGACCTGTTTTGTTGGATGTGTTGGTAAATCACAGCCCCTCTGACATGGCCATTCCCAAGGGTGATGCTTAGGGGGACTCCATAAGCCTGGTGGTTTCTGCTCAGAGTTGCACTTGGGTGTTTCCTTGATGATGCCCTGGGTGTGATCCAAGACAGGACTTCACAGAGCTGCCAGATGAAGTCATGAAGCTGTGGTAAAGCATTCAGGGCCTCATCACCTCTTTAGTGACCTTGAGCTACTTCGTTCCTTTTGCCTCAGGTTCTCAGCTGCAAAAGAAAAATAAATATGCCTTATGTCTCAAGGGTACTCTTAAGTTAAGACTGTTAATTACTATAAAATGTACAGTTATTATGGTAATGGAGAGTATATAAACAGATAAGAAATTCTGCTGTGCTTATGTGGAGGAAAACATAATTAAATAATTGTCAGTATAAACTGTAAATATCTTGGTTTCTTCACAAAGCTAGCTGTCCAGTGCTGTGATCTAAGTAAGTGTATCCCACTGCATGGAAATAATCCTTTTTGCAAGACTGTGTGTTTACACAGTATAGCATGGACAAATGCGAGTTCTGTCTGCTCCTACTCCAAGCTAAAAAAACAATGAGGCCATATTAGTGCAGATAACGTGAGGTAAGTGCCACAGGTAAACTCCAAGAGCAAACTGTGTCTGCCTGCTCAAACTGGTGGCTGAACCATTCTCCTGGCCTTCATAAGCACAGTACAACAGCTTTCTGCAGAAAGCCCCTACATTCTCTTCTACTCCAATGCAACAACAGCCAATCTGGGGAAACTGGTTTGAAGCAGCAAAAAAAGAAGCAAGCAAGAGGAGAGAAGCATAGCTCTCCTATGCTTATGATGGCTGTTTGCTAACTTCTGTTCATAGGAATATTGCAGTGCTTTTTACTGAAGTCAGAGGAAGTCAACTTTAAAAGAAAAAAATAATGTTTAAAGAAAGGCTGTTTGCCTTCACACCACACTGATTTTTCACAATTTGTTTCTGTATATCGCAAGCCAGGCATTGATAGTGGGAGCCCTGGCACTGAGTGCCTCTCTCAAGTGAGTGGCACCAGCAGCTGCTGCTGCTGTGGACTCCACAAGCAGGGGAACAAATCCTGCAGCCTCTCTGCAGCCATGGCTCCATCGCTACAGACCACCAGTTTTGTCCTAACTTACTTTTTTGTTTTCCTCCAGTGTTTCAAAGCTCCGAAGGATCCTCAAAAGATTTCCACATTTGAAAAGATGGTAACTAATTGACAGAATTCTGTAGCTGATAAAGTATATTTCTGAATAATCTGCTGGCATTTGTTCAAGAAGAAATATGACCTGACGTAAGTAAGTGGCTAAGGTTCTTTAAAAATATGTTTTCTCTTCCAAAATCTCTACTGCCAGTGCATTTTATGAGAGAAAAAATTGGTTACTCTTATTAAAGAAAGACCTGTGGTTAGACCTCCCCTTTTAATCCAGAAGATTTCTGACATAAGGATATTTTCTTGTTTAATACATTGCTGAAATATGCTGTTGACAGATACTCTGCCAGTAGTGATTTCCCCTGGGAAAGTGAAGTAGTATAGACTTCCTTCCTCATCTGAGAAAAAAAAAAAAAATCACTGAAATGTGTTTTTCCAGGCAGCTGGTCAAGGAAGCAGGTGTCAGGCTCATAAGAAAGTCTGCAAGTCCTGCATCATAGCCCCCTTCTTCCCCTGCTCAGCTGATGGCAACACCTGATATACTAAGACCGTTCCTTGTGTGAGTAAGAAAATACTTCCTTGTTGCCCTAAGGCGCATTTAGCCTATGCTATATATAATCTGACAGCCATTTCTGCTGCAAGTTGTAAAAACAGCTTCTAGTTCACATTGTCTTTATTTCCTGCCACAGCTATCTGTCATTCGTGGAAGCTAATGTCTCTCTGCAAATTGTTTGGCTGCTTGGTTTGGATACTTGACAGGCTTGGCTATATTTTCTAATTTTGTAAATCTCCTTTCCAGCCTTCATCCTCTCCTTTCTCCCCTGCAGCATTTTATATCTATCCCTCCAAGTAGTCCTCTAGTCTCCCCCTTTCATTTCTAGATCAGTATCAAAATCCCCATCCATCCATGCATTTAAACCCCCTGAGGACGTGCTTTCCATACACACTGGGCTCCGTTATGCTCTTGCCATCACCCTGTTCCTCCTGCTCATGTGGTACCAGCCTCCTCTCTGTGCTGAAGCACAATCTCCCCTTGTTGAAGCAGCCACCGCTGGCTCGCCTACCCGAGCCACCTGGACCAGCAGCCCTCCGCTCCGTTGAGTCCCTCCAGGAGCTTATCTGCACACCCTTCCCTTGACAATTAATTTCTTTCCTCCCTCTGCTGTTTTTCAGGCTGTAAATCAAGGATTACTATTGCACTTTGTGAAGCATTTTAGAAAGCAAGCTGAATTAGGCACTCTACAGATTAAGATGAGATCATGCTGTATGTTATTGTCTTAAGAATTGTTTGGCAGGCAGGTACTACATAGTGTACCATGGTGACAGCTGATGGAAGGGAAGATGTTATAAGTACATGCACCACACAGAAGTCACTTAAAAAGTTGGTATTTGCAAGGGTTACTTCATGGCACTATATAAGACATCATTATTTACTTCCTTTCATTATTTCCTTCTTTTATATACTCCAGCTTTGCAAAGAGGAAATAAAAAATGTCAGCTTCTCAAATCTGGGTGAATTTTGGCAAAAGTCAGTTTTATAACAGTGATTATTGGAAGGAGGTGGTTTCCTTCAGTAAGGGCTCAGAGTGCCTTTTTTTTTGGTGGACAGTGTGAGGTAAATCCCTAAGAATACAGCAAAAGGAAATAAAGATGAAGGGAGAAGATAAAACCAAGTGGCACACAGATTTAGAGAAAAAGATTTACCACCACAATTAGAGCACTGAAATCCTGTTAGTGGCCATGGGAGGTGCCAGCAATAAAGTAAGAGCTCAGCTTGTCATTGTGAAATTAGTTTTTTGTTTTAAGGTGCATTGCTCAAGGAGCTATTTTAGACTGTTTTCCTGCAGGTCTGTGTTTTTTGTCTCCTAAATCTTCATCTACTGCCAAAGCAAACCAGCTCCCCCCAGGCTTGCATGCATCCTCACCAGGTAAGAGCATGCTCAGTGCTTGGTCCAAGCTGGCCCTGGCCACACATCGATGCATGCCAGTTGGATGGCATTGGAGACTCGCTGCTCCACTAACAGGCTACTGCCAAATGCTTAAGGGGACTTCTTATGTTTTAACTTCCAGATTAATCACTAATCTTGTTCTCTCTTCTATCTGACTACTCACTTCCATAAAACTTAAAAGAATTTATTTAAGACTTCCGCACCTCTTCTAAATATGGCTGCAACTGACCAATGGGCTTAAAACTTAATATTGGGAGACCAGCAGGAAAATGGACAGAAAGGGAGTTAACAAGATCCCCAAGGCCTTGCTCTGGCAGGATGCCGTGCTGCTGCTCACAGAATCACAGAATCACAGAATGGTAGGGGTTGGAAGAGACCTCGAGAGATCATCTTGTCCAACCCCCCTGCGTGAGCAGGCACACCTAGAGCAGGGGGCACAGGATCGCGTCCAAGCAGGGTTTCAATGTCTCCAGGGAAGGAGACTCCACAGCCTCTCTGGGCAGCCTGTGCCACTGCTCTGGCACCCTCACAGGAAAGGAGTTTTTCCTCAGATTTAAGTGGAACTTCCTGTGTTCCAACTTGTGCCCATTGCCCCTTGTCCTGTCAGTGGGCGCCACTGAGAAGAGTCCAGTCCCATCCTCCTGACACCAGCCCTTCAGATACTTATAAACATTCATAAGATCCCCCCTCAGTCTTCTCTTCTCCAGGCTGAACAAGCACAGGTCTCTCAGCCTTTCCTCATAAGGGAGATGCTCCAGTCCCTTGATCATCTTTGCAGCTCTCCGCTGGGCTTTCTCCAGCAGCTCCCTGTCCTTCTGGAACTGGGGGGCCCAGAACTGGACACAGCACTCCAAATGCAGTCTCACCANTTCCCCTCAGCCTAGCTCTCCAGCCTGTCCAGGTCCCGTTGGATGGCAGCACACCCTCCTGGCTGTATCAGCCACTCCTCCCAGCTTGGTGTCATCAGCAAACTTGCTGAGGCTACACTCCATCCCTTCATCCAGGTCGTTGATGAATATATTGAACAGGACTGGACCCAGTACAGACCTCTGGGGGACAACACTAGTCACCGGCCTCCAGCCAGATGCTGCCCCATTGATGACAACTGTCTGAGTTCTGTTGTTGAGCCAGTTCTCTATCCACCTCACTGTCCACTCATCCAATCCACACTTCCTTAGCTTGGCGATGAGGATATTAGGGGAGACAGTGTTGAATGCCTTGCTGAAGTCAAGATAAACAACATCCACCCAGTCACCCCATCATAGAAAGCTATCAGGTTTGTCAAGCATGATCTCCCGTTGGTGAATGGAGCCACAGCTTCATATTAATTTTAGTACTCCTCTCTAAGCATGCCTGACACCACAGTAGTTGCACCCTCCAGGTACAGCCAGAACATGTGTGAGGAAAGGAAGGCAGATGATCTTTGGTTAGTGCAGTGACGCAAGATACTCAAAACCATGTCTGGGCCTTGGTCATAGGGTCATCTGAAAAACGACTTGCAATTGCAAAAAGATGTAGGAGGACTTTTCACCCACACTGCAGTCCAAAGACTGCCTGGTCATTTTAAACTTGACAAGATCTCCTCGACTGAGCTGCCATTTGCATGGATGCCAGCAGGTCTATCTGCAGGGCATTTCTCAATCCAACTGACCTGAATATCAACAGCTACATCTGTACTATGAAAATTTCCCAATTCTGGGACGCCAATGGATGACCCAGCCACATCCCTTTGTGGTATGGGGTGAGATCTGGTCACCCCTGAGCCCCACAGAGAACCGGTATGTATGCCATGGCTGGCAGATACAGTACTCCTCAGCTCGGTGCCCAGAGCTGGGATTTGAGCCCCTCTCAAGGAATACAGTGTGGCAAAAAAGCTGGAGACATTATGTGCTTCCTTGGATCAGCATTTTGATCTCTTTGTTCCTCATATCATCCTTTACAAAATGCAATGGTAATAACACTTCTGACTCACCATTTCTTTCTTGCCTGGAAAGCAGCAGGGACTGTTTCTAAGCCTGTGTTTTGACTGCACCCAGCACAACTGTCCCTTGACTCCTTTTCGGACTTTTGTGTGCTACTTGAACATAAAAGCATAGTAATATTACACATTGCTAGTGACAGAAAGGCATCTGTACATGTGATGAACTAGCAAAACGTAGTTCCAGCTTTGAAACCCATTGGTGTAGCTGAGCCTTGCGAAATTTCCTATCAACAGCACTTTTCTGACATTGGTAAGGAGGAGGGGACGATGCTTGCCAAGTTCAGATGGCAAAGTGGGATAAACCTTGCTGAAAGGCCAGGCCAACTCCCTGCTGGTCCCTTTCAGTTACCATCAAGGAAAATCTGCTGAGCTAGGTAAATCACTGGCAACAAGGACATTTGTTCTTCCCTAAGAACTGGTTCATACATGTGACAAAGCACCAGGAAGCAGACAGTGATATTCTTCTGCCATATGGGAGTTAGTACAACATGTGTCCAGCCTACTTGCCACTTTTTTGCAGCTTGAGTATATATAGTAATCATAGCTGGTGTGTTCTTGGTCTTCTTCCAGGAATCTCTAGAGAGTAACAGAATTAGATCTCCAGTGAGCTAAACACACCAAATTCAGCCAATATTTTGTGAGACTGTTGGCCTGCTGCAGTTTATATCCAAACCAAATCCTGCCAGTAACCTGGACAGAAGTTTAGCATGTCACATAAGTGGTTTGCGTGACATCTGCACAAAGCCAAGAATGGGTTTCTCATTTGTATGGAGGGAAAGCTCATGAAATGTTCCTTTTTCTATCAGTATTGCCTTTTACAGGTGATTTTCAATGAATCTTATGCTCCCTGTTATGCTGATGATTAGTGTGTGAGCAACAAGCCCTTTAAGAGATTAGAGCATTCATTTGAAGCCATAGCTGCAAGTGTGAGTGAGAGCTAGCAGCCTGATAGAGAGGAGACACAGAGATCTCTCACAGTTCCCTATGTTATTTTCCCTGTAATTAAAATAGTCATCCTAGTTAATAAGCTTTGAGTCAAACTTCCCTTTAGCCATGATGAAAGAACACTGCCATTAATTAGCTACGCATGCAACTGCCAGTGAAACACTGGAAATTACAGCTGAAATAAGGAGCGACCCTATCTGAGTGCAGCTGTATTTTGCTCTCCTGAAATATAAGTACACTTTTTTCAAATATGTTCCTGTATAATGCAAGTTTTACTTGTAAGGACTTACTTTTGATGTAATCAAAGTTACATTCAAAGCAGATTCAAAAGGCTCCCAGTACACAAGCTGAGAAAATATGAGCAAGACTAAAGCAGAAAGTATATACATCATCTAAAAAGATTTGAGGAAATGAAATGAGCTGTGCTATGAAAACTAGAACTAAGCAAGCTTCATCTTCTAAGGATTTGTAGGCATTGCCCCATAACCTTCCCCTCAAGCAGTTTCCTTGAAATAAACCCAGTTCCCTAGAACCCACTTCTCTTCCACCTTGTCCTTCACACCATGAAGGGCAGCAGGTGTTTTAACCCAGACATCCACTGCCAAAAGCAATATATAACAGCAAAGCTCTGCCTACCACTCCTTCCATGGGGTACTCATTTGATTTTCTCTCTTCCACCCGGGCACAAATTTTAAAAAAACTTGTAGGTCTGCCCTTGCTCACTCTCAGATGTCTCCTTCTGTACTGCTCCTGCTTGAAATCTGTGAACAGTTATTGGGATGAAGAGAGGAAGAAATGCCAGCAAAAATAGCAGGCAGGCATATGGTCAATGACAGTGGAAATGTCTTCTCCCATTAGAAAGCCTGGCTAAAACCAAGCAAAAGTTAAGTTATTTGTGAGTCAGTACAGTGGAGGCACTCTCGGAGGAAAGAGGGCTGTTCTTGAACCACATGGAGAACAAGATCAGTATTGCTTCTTAGTGCATTATTTTATCACTCCCTGTATGCTGACCCCTCTTGTTTTCCTATCATTCAAGAACTTTGAATGTAATGTAGCTTTTGAGGTTAGTGAGAAGGAAGCAGGACTATTTCCATATCTTTAACAGCTACAATAGTCTAATAATTTGCTGTTAATAATAGAGTTTCATTTGTAGCCTCAGTTATCTTATCAGACTATTTCTAATGTGTATTTGCATGTCTTATGCACTACTTTCAGCTGTTGCAGTCTTAACTTAAAGATGGGCCAGAAGTATTGCATTCCTGAAAAATAGCCCCTGTGATATTTTGCAGTCAGGGTATCTGTGTTCCCAGGCATGCTCCATAGTGAAGTGATAGGCATATAACAAGCTGGTTGTCTGGCTGCTACATACCACAGATTAGTTGTCATGCCTCGGTCAGAACAACAAAGCATGAAATATTTTTCCCTCTACTGAGAAATACAGCACGTCATAATAAAAGACAGGCTCCTGTCCTCTCTTACAGAAGCAACTTCAATCATACAGTTTTTCTTAGGAAACTGAACAATCAGATAAAGTGAAGAATATCTGCAGTATCTTGTGTCTATTATTTGTCTTGAGTTACATGAATTAAGAATATCACTTGTGTCTTTTCTGTCAGAAGATAAAAATTACCACAGATGAATGCAAACCGTTCACTTTTATGGACTCCATGTTCAAGAGAGTTTCATCAATGTCACCACATGCTGTAATTTGCATCTGGTTAGATTTCAGCTGAAATAGGACTAAAATCACAAGTAACTAGGCAACCTCCCCTCATATTCTGGGGGTTTCTGCTATTCCAGTACACATACAGAAAGTGTTGGGCTTGTGAATGATGCAGTAGGAGTACAACTGTAACAGAAAGTCAGCTAACACTTTTTCAGTTTTCTTGAATGTGACATTTCCTGATCGACGCTCAGAAACACTCGATGCTCTTTGCACCTTTTGCCCAGATTTTTAGAAATGCTAATTAGGTGCATAACTGATCTGTGGGAGAATTCTCAAAGGTCATCTAAAGGACAAGCTTTGATGGGAACAAAAAATATACAGTACTAAAGAGGCTGTTTACATCAGTTCTAAAAAAAAGTGCAAAACTTTCTCTTCATCTCATAGAAACACAGGCATTTTGCCTCTCTTGGTATATCGTGCATTACTTGTAAGATAAGAACAAAACCCTGCCTGAGATGAACCTGCAACAAGGAAAAAATTAAACTATTTTTCACAAGCAAACAAAAA
>VZTV01114990.1:1974-12215 GCA_013400875.1 Anhinga rufa
GCACGGGCTGCCTTTTCCCTGGGCCTTCTCCCGCTTGGCCGAATCCGCTGCCTAATGACGCGTCCTGTTTCCCATTAGTAGTGTGTGCTCAGCTAATGCATTTCGGTTCGAAAGCTGGAAATTTTCACTCGCTGGTAATGACTTGGGAAATATAGCACCCAGCAGCCAGGCGGAGCGGGGGGCTCGGGGCAGGGACCCCCCCGCCTCCCCCGGCTCCATCCCACCCCGGCCACGCTCCAGCCAGGGAGGGTTTTGCAGGAGCTGGGTTGGGGAGATGAAAGGATGGACCCTGATCCTCTTATTTTTTANGCCCCCAGCCCTTTGTAAACATCCCCCCTGAGCAAAGGGAAGGAGGTGAAAAGCATTTCCTGATAACTCCATTAAAGAATGAGGCTGCATTAACATTCCAAGTACCTCGACAAGAGATGAAAGTGGGGAACTTGAGTTCAGCCTCTCCTTGCTCCAGATGTTATTATGGGCTCCCTGAAAGGTTTTTTTATTTCTTTTTTTTGCAGAGAGACAAAGATGTTGCCTACTTCAAACGGGGCTAATTGATGCTAATGACTATCAGATAGAGTGGGGGCCCTTATTCCCCCCTGCAAAGGGGAAAGAGAGAGTGCATTTTACAATCCCCTCATAGAAAACGCCCCACTCTTCAAACCAGGTTGCTGCTTTGGGGATTTTTGTTTCTCTCTAGCTGCCTCTTTCTCTCCTCCTGCGCTCCCCCCGCTCCCCCCCTTCATCTTTTTGGTCCCCCTTCTTCTGGGCACCCCGCAGCTCTCGCTTGTTTGCCCATGAGAAATTTCACACCTCGCCTCCATCGGTGGGGAGAGCCTGGCTCCATTTCCATCCCCTCTCCAAGCCGCAAAAACCATCCCAGCGGGTGAAAAAAAGTGGCGGAAATTTCCCCAAACCCACAGCGAGCACACGCGAAAACGTGATGGGGATTTTGTGCATCTGTAATCCGGGGCGTGAGTCCTTCTGCAAGTGGGAAAACATCTTCTCGACCGAGAGCATCCTTTCAGTCGTATCCTATTAGGGAGAAGATGGATCTCAGGGCTCCTGTTGCTGATTAGACAGGCGTGTGCTTGTGCTCATTAGGATAACTAGCCCAGCGCCGCCAAGCTGAGTCTGAAATCATGAGCTCGTGCCTTTTACTCTTAAAAAAAAATAAAAATTGACTTAAAAATGGGATTCTGGATACAAACTTTAGCTTTTAGCCTTGCGTCAGATTTTTGCAGCCATTTCTCCTGTGGTAACCCATAGTAATAATAAATAATAATCCATAATCTGATAATAAAAAGGCAACGAGGAACGTCCCCAAATCACGTGGCTCCTGGAGCTGGTGATTTGCCCCTTCCCAAGCCGGATCCCACTGAATCCTGTAGGGAGATGGGAACGGGGATTCATCTTCGCTGCAAAAAGAGGAGCGCAGGGTTTCTCCCCGGAGGATAACGGATGCATGTCCGTCCCTTCATCGTAAAGTCTAGAAAAGAGAGATGACTCAGGCCAACAATAACGACTGCGCCCGCGCTCTCTGCTCCGGGAGCACCCAGCAGTGCCGGGTGCCGGGGTGACTGCCCTGCCTCGGCTTCGCCACCTTCAGCGAGGTGCTGGGGAGCAGCTGGAGGGCTCCGGAACAAGGTGCTGGTGTCGGTTGCTCTTGGCAAACCCCGTCTCTCCTGTTTGCAGCAGGATCCGGCCGCAGTTCGCTTTGCCTTCTGGACCCGTGGCGCTTCGCAGGGTCTCCCATTAACAGGCCCAAGCTGGGATGAGGACGAGGAGCGATGGCACGACGCTGGCTGCACTTTGGGGGCGTTATACAGCACTTGGAGCCCTGGTTGCAGGTGGAAAGAGCATGGCCAGTGCCCTATGTCCCCCTGAGAGACCTCCACAGCACAAGGAGGGCCGCCAGCTCTGGGGAGATGCTTCTTCTGAGACCATGGTTGCTCTTCATCTGAGCGCTCCCCAGTTTGATCCACTGCCCAAGCGCCGGACGAGCCGCAAAAGCCCTGTGCAAGTAGCAGCGTGGGATGGACATGAGGACTTGGGAACATAAGAGTTTCCTCCAAGGAGGATTTGCCAAACACCAGTTTGTGGGGGAGCTCGCCCCGCTCCCCTGTCCTCTCCATCCCTATCACCTTACTCCAGCTCTGGCTTGGCAGACCTCTCGGGGAGTCGATTCGACACGTTCATGCAATGGAAAACTAACCCTGCAAAATGCTTACTTTCAGCTTCAGGGGTGCCGGCCCCGGGGAGGGGGGGAAGGCAGAGGGCAGCATCCTTCTCTCCCCCAGCCCCAGACAGCCAATACACACCCCAGCTGCCCTTCAGACACCGGCCCCGGCTGCATTGTCAGGTTAATTTGGGATAATGGCCTGCAAAGCACCTCAGCCCCATCCAGGTCTCATTAGCACTTGATAATATCAAGTATCCTGAGGAATTGCGGCTCTTCCCCCACCTCCCCAGGGCACGGAGCCCTGCACCCAGCCAGGCCAGGGTGTCCCTGGGGATGGGGACAGAACCTGCTCCTCTTTTAATGCCATTGCCAAGCTTGTAGGGGCAAAGCACCTCTCCCTCCACAGCCTCGGGGCTTTCGTGTGATTCATCACCCAGGCTGGTATTTCCAGGCAGGATTTGAATTAAGCCCACGCTGCAATCATAAAATCACAGCATGGTTTGGGTGGGAAGGGACCTTCAGAGCCCATCCAGTCCAACCCCCCTGCAGTGAGCAGGGACATCCCCAACCAGAGCAGGTTGCTCAGAGCCCCGTCCAGCCTGACCTGGGATGTCTCCAGGGATGGGGCATCGACCACCTCTCTGGGCAGCCTGGGCCAGGGTCTCACCACCCTCAGTGGAAAACATTTCTCCCTTCTATCCAGTCTAAACCTGCCCTCCTTTAGTTTAAAACCGTCACCCCTTGTCCTGTCACAGCAGGCCTTGCTAAAGAGGTTGCCCCCACCCTTCCTACAGCCCCCCTTTAAGCACTGGAAGGCCGCAATAAGGTCTCCCCGCAGCCTTCTCTTCTCCAGGCTGAAAACCCCAGTGTGGCTCAGCAAGGCTGGATCCTGCCCCCGGCCTTTTCGATGGGGAGATGTTGTCCCTGATCCAAGTGGGGCTGTTCTTCGGTGTCACAGCCCTCGGTGTCACATCTGACCTCATATCTCAGCCAGATGTGAAATAAGGGAGCGGGACTGGCTGCACCCCACCACCCTCAGCCCCCCTGGGTGCTGGGGGCCCATGCGCCTGCCTGGGGTTCCTCCAAATCCAGCGTGGGTTGACGTCCAAGAGTTGAGTCCACGATGGGGCTACACCCAGCTGACAGCAAAGCCTGCGTGACCCCCCAAAAATAAGCCAATACCCCAAAATTATGCAAAGCCTCAGAGGGTGCTCCGTGGGCCTCCCATCAAGCACAGACCTGAGCACAGACCTGAGCACCTCAGTGTTCACAGGGGTTGCAGTTGCGGGTATTAAGAGCATCCCAAAACCACACTTTTCAAATTAATTGGGAATTATAAACAAACTCAGCGCTGAGGCAGCCCCGGTGCAGGCCTGAGCGCCCCAACAGCCCGCTGCTCCCTTCAATTATCTTTTTCCTCCTACATTGTTCTCTCCTAATGAGGAGGCTAATGACCAAAGGATGGTTCATAAGTGGTTCCCAGACTCTCCTTGCCCAGGGCAAACACCGTCCACAATAGGATCACAAATTGTAGGGAGAAGCCCCGGCTGATCACATCAGAAACGGTGCAGGGATTTATCTCTCTGCCTTAACAATAACAGTATGTTCTTAATCGCCACTCCAAAGGGACAGCTAGCAGGGGATCTGCCCGGCCTCATCATTAAAAACTGGCAGCATCTTTGCTAGCGCTGCCCCTTTGTTCATCTTTCATTATTCCAATGCTGCGGACCCGTTAATTCCTCTCCATCTTATTAAATCAATAGAGATGGAGTGGGGGAAGAGCAGGGGTCGGATCCGGCTCGGCTCTCGGCAGGGGTGCTGAGTGGGAGCGGGATTAGACCCGGCCTGGATGAGCAGAGTCGAGCTGATACCACGCGTGTCCAAGGCTGTATTTCCCCAGCTCCTGCAGCTGGGGAAACTGAGGCACGAGAGCATCACGGCCTCAGTCCCAGGAGGAGGTTTTAGCAGAGCTGGGGAGCACTTTATCTGACTCCCAGTCCCACACCCGCCAGCGAGATCCCCTTGTTCATCCCATACCCTCAGGGCTTACTTGATTTAATGATTTAATCAACTTTTTAAAATAAAATCACACCCCTGCAGAGGGTGTCTGGTGTCTTTCACCCCCACTGAAAGCCCAGCCCAAGGGTGCCAGGGCAGCGGTGCCACAGGGCCGAAGGCTTTTGTGCCGCAAACCGTTTGCGAAGGGGACGATGGTGCAATTTTTATCATTTTTGTCTCTTTTTTCCTAACAGTTCGTCTCACTGAAATGAAGCCAACTGGTTTCTGGGCAGGCCCTGCCAGGACCGGGGAGGGATTTCCTCCCAGTCTTTCCATTTTTGAGACTGGGATGGGACTGGGATGGGAGGCGAGGAAGGAGCCTTTTGAAACCCAGGATTTTTAAACGCAGAGATTTTGGCCACTGCAATGCTCACGCCATATGAGGGGGTCTCCTTAGTCGCCCCGGTTTCCCGCTGCATTTCCAGGCAGGTCACCCCGATTCACGTTTATTTTCATGCATCCAGGAGCTACTTCCCAGCTGAGAGTTTAATGCAAAGAACTGGTGCCTTTGCTTTTTGGCTGAGCGAGGCTATTCGGGGCAAATTCATCCCAGAAACACTGCAAAAGTCGGGATGTCGTGGTGTTTCTTCCCATTGCTCGTGATGTCTTTTTTTTTTTTTATTTCCACTGAAACCAGGCAGCGTAGAGCAGTCAGAGCTGCCCAGCAGCTTCGGGAAGCTTATTTGATGTTTCAATCGGGAATTAAAGGGGAGGGAGAAGCAGGGGGAAATGCTCCCTGACCATTTAACAAGATTACACGATGAGACGGAGCCTGGAAACATGCACGGCTGACCCCGGCGTCCCGCATCCCGCCTTGGGTCGGGCTTTGCCTTGAACCTCCGCCGCCAGCAGGTTGCCCTCCCCGGCACCCCGGCCCGTCCTCGGCACATGGTAATCCCATTTAGCAAAGCCCCCCGAAAAGAGAGCGTGAGAGGGCCATCAGCCGAGGAGAAGGGGGCTGCTGGCTCGGGGAAGGGATGCAAAAGGTGCCTGGGAGTGCGGGGCTGGGTTATGGATTTGGGGAGGCTGGAGGGGTCCTGCTGCTCCAGCATCCAAATTCTCCATCCTGCAAACTTCTACCATCCTGAGTAAACGTGACTCGTGCGAACAAATCGCGCCCATTGCCATGTGCTCAGCAGGAATAATCCTGGCAGAAAGGACAGCGGGGAGCGGGACAGGGACACAGAGGAGCCCTGTGCTACAGCTCCACCCGGTTATCCCTTCTCCTATCTCTCCACCAGTCTCCCATCCCATTTGTCTCCCATCCCATTTACGCAGCCACCCATTTGCACCTATTTGCCAGCGTCCTGCATTCATCCCCAATCATCCACTCATCCATCTACCCACATGCAGGCCGGGCTGTTCCTCTGGGCAAATAGTCCACCCACCCGTCTCACAACCTACTGACCCCCTACAAGCTGCCTACGTATCTACAGAGCCAAGGTTTGCTGGGGAGGGCTCAGCACTGCATCTTTAGCAGATAATCTTTATCCTCTTAATAAGGCTGCTTAATTCGCACTTCCTTATAATTATCTGCTGCTGAAAGCCAACTCGTTTTTTTTTGCAGACAGGTGAAAAACCAGCAATGTGATACACAGGATTGCGAAGGGACTAGCGGGGTCTTGGGGATGTGCGTGGGGTTTGGGTAAGGACACGCAGCTCTCACGCTGCACAGGCTTTGCTGTGGGATGAGGGGAGCCAAGGCTCTGTCTCAGGTGAGTTGATCCAGCCCAAGACCTTGCCAAGCTCTCAGAGAATCTCTCTGCCTTATTTTCCATGGTGCCAAATTGCCGTGCCCCAGGTTTGATCCCAATCCATGTGTCCCGGTTAACCTGCCAGGAGTTGGGCTGAGCTGCAAGACCTCCTCCTTGGACTGGGGAGGGAGATATCTCTCATGGGAGAAGAAAACTGCCTTTCTACCCCCTTTCTGGGATAGCAGGGCCAGTGGGGTCTTGGCAGGGCATAAAATGACCCAGCTGAATCCAGCTTTTCTGAAAACCCTCAACTCCATCCCATTAGGAGGGTCAGAGCTGGGGGTTTGGCTCTTCTCATCCCTGCTGGAGCAGTAATGGGCTGCTTTGTCCTGCAGATACGGTCCCTTCCCCACCCTAAGGAACCTGCAAACAGGTTAATCGCTGGGTGGGAGGAAGGCAGGGGATGGCCTTCCCTGGCACCCAGCTGTCCCATGGCAATGGAAAGGGGACACAGGCGTCCTGAGCCCTGTGCACCCCCAGGGACCGGCCACCCCCTCAAGGATCATCACCCACCATGAGAAGAGGCTCCCAGCCTAAGCCCAGGGTGCCAGAGGGGTGGATATGCTTTAATTCGTCTCATATAAAAATCACCTTTTGAAAAACTCAATCAAGCCCAGCAGTTTTAATGAAAGTCATTTCCCTGGTCAGACGCTGCCCGCAGAGGGGTCTGAGCTGGGCAGACCCTGCAGGAGCATCCCCTGGAGCGGGAACGGGTCCCCCGCTGCCCGCCCCGAGGAGCCCAGCACCGCTGAAGCCCAATCCTGCCCGAGGCGGAGCACTGCCAGCTCCCAGGGGATTAAAGGTGTCCTGAGAACAATTTAACTCGCAATCAGCTCGCCCCCCGGCCAGGCGATATTAAAACATCCCCCGTAAGCCCTGTTGTCTCAGGGATGATTGCAATAAACCCACCGGCATGTGAGATTAGCGGGTTAAACCCGCCGGCGCAGACTGGGCTCTCAGCAGACATGTGAAGACATTAGCACAGTTTGGGCTCTTTGAGACGTGCCGGCTAATCCTGGCTCTGAAAACAGCCGTAACAAAGGGCAGCTTCCGTCACATCGTCCCCTTCTCCTGGCACCATCCCCTTCTTTTTGCATCGTCCCCTATTCTTTGAATCGTCCCCTTCTCCTTGCACCATCCCCTTCTCCTCGAATCATTCCCCTTCTCCTTACACCATCCCCTTCTTAACTGTTCCCTCTGTCCTTGCGTTGTCCCCCTTGTCCTTGGATCGTCCCCTTCTCTTTGCCTCATCCCCTCTCCTTGCATCAGGTTTCATACCTGCCCAAATAAACCCTCTACCTGGGTCCCTTCTTCCTCCAGCCCCAAGCCCAGGGCAGACATGGAGAAAATACGGTCAGCAGGAGCTGGTGCTGCCCAGGCCAGCACCCAGATGTCCCCCTTGCTGCTGTTATCCAGGACATCCAGGGCTGTTGGTGCTCGCTTGCTCCCCACGGAGCCCACCCTTGGCTCATCCCGAGGCCAGTGTGCAGCCCAAACCTGCTGGATTTGAAACCTCCACATCTGCCTAAGCGGGGCCAAGCAATTAAAATTAAAACCCAGCTAATCCTCGCCCAGCTGAGATGGCACCCCAGGTGTCCAGCTCACAAAGCCGGCTCTGCTCCCCAGGTACGTTTTCCCTGTTTTTCCCAACTTTCCTGGCTCCAAAAGCCCCGGAGAGCAGGATGCCCTCACTGGGTCGGGATGTGTGAGCCGCGGGCAGAGCAGGGCTTTATGGCGAAGACGCTGCTGGCAGGAGGGAAGATGGAGATGGATGGCCTGGGAGATGGAGGTCCTCTACAAGGACCTGGCCTCTTCGAAGGCCCTGAGCTATTTTAGAGCACAAGGAGGTATCAGAGCACCCAGTGCCTTTGGGGTGAGCCTGGCTATGGGGCTGCTTGTGGGTGGGCTGTGCAGGTGGCTCCTACTCCACCAGTCCTCCAGGGCTTGCTCCCATGAACAGGCCCCCACCGAACACTCGCTGCCACCGCAGGCATGTGTCACTCCTCCTCCTGCAAAGATGAGCCCAAGAGTTGCATAAATAATTTATTTTCGCACTGCAAAAATAACGGGTGCCCTGTATATATTAGATACGCTCATCGCCAGCTATGATACATCCATATAATACACACGGAAAAGCAGCCTGAAGGGGCGATTCAGCAGCTCTTTGCCACAGTCTGTGCAGGTGCTGTCCCTGAGCCTGGGGAGGAGGAGGCCGTGTCCTCCGGCTCCGCTGGAAAGTCCTTTTCCTCCTCGCCGTGGTGGCTCTGCGAGTCAGGGCTCCTCTGTGGGGTGGCCAAACCCATTTTGGCCAGTTTGGCTTGTTGCTGTTCCAGGCTTTGTTTCCTCCACTTGATCCGCCGGTTTTGGAACCAGACTTTCACCTTAGGAAGAGGTAAAGCTCGGCTTTTAAACCCGATTTCTCCACGGACCATGGGTCATGGTCTACTAAACCCCCGTGGCTCAGGCAGTGCCCAGACACTGCACAAACCCTCAGGTGCCCACAGCCTCCGACATCCCCCGGCTGGCCAGGACAGAGGTCCCCTGCCACGCTCTGTCCCAAGCAAGATGGAAAACTCCCCTGCAACCCAGGAGCTGAGCCTGCGTTGGTGAGCTGGGGACCTGCCAGTGGTGGAGAAGGTCCAGCCTTAAGATGGACACCAGTCCCACCCCTCCACATGGCCGTAGGACAGCCGCTTTGCGACTCCGTTTCCCCATCTGTGATCTTCCACGCTTTTAATCTGCAATTATCATCCCTCACAGCTCCTGCCCCAGGCTGAGGGACGTGGCCCAGGTCCCACCCATCGGCACACAGGTTTGTGAGCCTCCGTGGACCTGCTGGTGGGGTGGCAGGTGGAGATCATAGAATCATTAAGGTTGGAAAAGATGGAAAGGTTGGAAAAGACGGAGCTGGCGGGGCTTACCTGCTCTTCCGTGAGGTGCAGGGAGGAGGCGAGCAGGCACCTCTCCGTGCCCACCATGTACTGCTGCCGTGCAAACTCCTTCTCCAGCCGGGCCAACTGGTCGCTGGTGAAGATGGTCCGGACTCGCTTGGCTTTGCCAGTCTTGGCTTTGAAGATGGGGAAGCAGCACTTGGAGATCAGGAAGCCTGGAGGCGAGAGAGAGGGGAGGTCAGGGTGGAGAGGAGCCCTTGAAGGGGTCCCCTTTAGAGTGGGGTCCCCCCTTGGAAAGGGAGAAAGGATCTTCCCATTTGGAGGTGTCTCCTTTGGAGAGGCAGAAGGGATATCTTTGGAGGGGGACCCCCTATTTGAAGAGGTGGGAGAGGGCCCTCCGTTTAGAGAGGATCTCCTTGGAGAGGTGAATACAGGTCCCTCTTGTAAAGAATCCCTTTGGACCGGGTCCCCGTGAAGGGATAAAAGGAGCTCCCCCATTTGGAGATGCCCCCGAGAGAGGCCAGAGGGTCCCACTTGGAGGGGCAGAAGAGGGTCCTTGTTGGAGAGATCCCCTCGGGAGGAGGTCCCCCATTTGGAGACATCTGAAGGGGAGATGTGGACAGAGGCTGTCCCCCTGGAAAAGGTCCCCTTTGGAGAGAGGTCCCCCATTTGGAGAGGTGGCCAAGGGCACCCCCTTGGAGAGATGAAAGGAGGTCCCCCATTTGGGGGTGTCTCAAGAGAGGCGGGCATGGGTCCCCCTGGAAGAGACACCCTTTGGAGGGGACCCTCTTTGGATGGCTGGAAGGAGGCCCCCCATTTAGGGGTGTCCCCCTGGGAGAGGTGCTTTTGAGAGGGGACCCCTGGGAGAGGGGGGCAGGGGTCCCCCTTGGAAAGAAGGAAGGGGATCCCCATTTGGAGACGCTCCCATGGGAGAGGTGGATGTGGGTCCCCCTGGAAGAGACCCCCTTTGGAGGGGTCCCCCCTTGGAGAGCTGGAAGGAGGTCCCCCATTTGGGGGTGTCCCCATGGAAGAGGTGGACATGGGTCCCCCTGGGAGAGGTGCCTTTGAGAGGGGACCCCGGGAGAGGCGGGCAGGGGTCCCCCCTTGGGAAGCTGGAAGGGGATCCTCATTTGGAGAGGTTCCCATGGCAGAGGTGGGTGCGGGTCCCCCCGCGGGGAGCTGGGAGGAGGCCCCCATTTGGGGGTGCCCCCGGGGCGATGCGGAGGGGGGGTCCCGGTGCGGGGTGTCGGTACCTGTTGGGACCCCGCAGCAGGCGGGGCAGAGCGGCCGGGGGGCGGCGGGCGGCGGCAGCAGGACGCGGGCGGCAGCGGCGGGGCCGGGGGTCGGGGGGGACCCCCA
>VZTV01114998.1:16562-31090 GCA_013400875.1 Anhinga rufa
CCTGGACGCGGTCCTGTGCCCCCTGCTCTAGGTGTGCCTGCTCACGCAGGGGGGGTGGACAAGGTGATCTCTGGAGGTTCCTTCCAACCCCTGCCATTCTGTGATTCTGTGATTCATAAAACCAGCAACCCCAGCCAAGGACACTACTAAGTAGTAAAGCAGAATTTCCTCTAATCTATATTTGCAGATGTTGCAGACTTGATTCAAACTGATGGTAATGTGACAATAATTATGCACTTTTTAACTATAAATATGTGATGTTTTAGGCAAATAGTGCCCCTCCTTGGCTCAGGAGAAGGCACCTCATGATGATGAATAAATCAGGTAAACGATACTCTATGCCTGTGTGTCCTCTCATCAGTCAGCAACAAACTGAGTAAAAAGATTCATGTCACTAGGTACTCTGCATACTTCTGAGGATATGAAAAACAATTACTGAGATACTCCAAACAGCTAAGGATAACTGCATGTAAAAAAAAAAAAATTATTTAATGCAGTAAAATAGAATTGATTCCAGAAAGATGAGCAAAAAAAAGCTGAAAACTACTCCCTTTTCATAAAGTCCATTTTCAACATATTCTAATTAATATATTATGCTGAGTGACAATTTTACTCCAAAACACAATCTAAACTAGAACTGCAACAAGTCTCTTCTCCAAAAGCTCCAATCTATAAGAATGTTTTTAAGAATATGAGCAGTCCTCTATTTAAATTAAACTTAAGGACTTAACTGGTCTAGGGCCTCTATATGCCTTCTGGAAAATTAATCTGCAACAATATCAAATAAAACTCAGAAAGCAGCAGAAGTTTAATTTTCTTTATCAAGAAAGGCTTATTTTTAAGACAGGGATTGTCCAGCTGGCATTAAGCACATAAGCCAAGTCTCACTGCTTAGATACATTCCAGGCTCTTTCACATGACTGCTTTCTTATAAAATCTCATCCACTCCTTGCATTTCTTGAGTTCAATCTAGCCATTTACTGGCTTTTTATGTGAGGACCAAATAATAAAATATTGTCATATGGCTCATTTGGAATTTGTTTTGCTAGCACAGTTAATTGCACACATTTGCTCATCAGTACTGTACCAGGTAGACCCACAGTACTACACAGCAACAGCATCGTATGTCACAACCCATGGGCGTACCACTGATCTGCTTCTTCTAATTTTGTTTGGTACTCGGGGATACTCTCCAGGGTAAGAAGAGAACAGATGACTTTGTTATCTCTACATGTGTGTGCCCTGAGCAGCTCTGAGGTTATTAAACTTACAAGGCCAATTCTCCACCTTATAGAACACCAGTTTCCATCTCTTTTATTATCTCTTTCTTTGCATTAGGTCTGTAAAGCCATCAGGATAAATATCATCTTCTCATCACATCTGTACTGTAGCCAAGAGCTATTTGAAAACTCATATTTGAACAGCCCTGTTAGACAGCAGGGCTGCAGAATAAAACAGAATATTGCAGCAGAATAAAGTTCATCCTGTTGCTTGCATGAGTGCAATAAAAAGCAACAGAGTGAGCAACCTTACCTAACTCCATTCTCCCTCCTTTTTTTAAGAGCACTTCTCTTAAAGCATAAATAAACCCAGAGCTACCATTTAAAACAATCACTAATCATATCAACAATGACTACTGCTACACAGTATTACAAATAGAAGTATATTCCCTTTCAGATGCATCACATAGACAGAATGGATGCAGTAAATGTTTAAAGACTTCTGGTTTTTTTAATGTAGATGTACGTTCAGTGCAAAGACACAATTAAATATATATGACGAGCAATATGCCCAAAAAACCAGAACCACAGGAAAAAATACAAAAAAAAAAAAAACACAAAAAAAAAAAAGGGGGGGGGCAAAAAAATGAGGCCTAAATCTCCGTTTTTACAATAGCAGTACAAAACCAAAACCAGCAAAAAAGCAACAACAGAGACATAAAAAGTCTAGCAACAAAAAAAACATTCATCCTTCAAGACACATTTTATTATCATTTCATGTATTTGTCATTGGAATCATTCAGGCAATTAAACAAAAATTTTTAAGAACATTAAAAAGGAAGAGCTCACACTGACTCCAAGGAATGAAAATGGAAAAAGAGTGTGAAAAAGTAACACTTGAAAATTAAGAACATTCTTTAAATGTGTTCTTCCCTTTTTCAAAGAGTAAAAAAGGAGTCAGCATTCAGCTCGGCAAAGCAGTTTTTGTTGCACATAATTTGAGTTTTCACTACTTCAATATGCTACTACAAAAGACACCAAACAACAAGTAGGTGCAAGCATATAACACATAAGACATTACTTGATCAGAATGAAAACATTAAAATACTTTTCAGCTTTTACACTTGTGCCCTGCTGATATACCTAATTTTAGGCCCATCAGACATAAAGGTACTAAAAAATTTAGGAGTTATATTTAAATTAAGAGTTACAGAATATATCCATCTATATATAGATACAGAACTAACAATGGACCAGCTGAAACAATCTTCAGCACACGACACGTGGAGTTCCCATAACATTAAGAAAAAAAGCTAAATAAAAATTATAATATCCCTGAGACACTGGCAAGCATAAGCTTAATTTTCCTGATAGGAAGCCATTATTATGCATTATCCATGGACTTAAATCTGAACTACAAATCTATTCAGTTTGATGTCTTCTATTCCAGTTTTTTACCTGCTAAACAAAGTGACTCCACTAAAAAAGGCCAGTATATTACCAGGATATCTACGGTAAAACTAACTCATTTCAGAACTGCAATATAGTTGTTTCCAAAGTGCATATTCCCTCCTTCAATACACCTGGAACTAGCTCCTGCTAGAGATGGAGTAATTTACTATAAAGATCATTGATCTGTTTCTATATCCAATTCTTTTTAATATGCAAGAAATTGCTGAGTAGCATCATAGCTCAACTGCAGAAGGCACAGAAATATATATTACAGTATATAGTACTGTACATGTAAAAATACAGCGTATTTTTAAGAGTTTGAGCACCTATCATAAAATCATTAAAGTTGGAAAAGACCTCTAAGATAAAGTCCAACCATCAACCCAGCACCCCCAGGCCTCCTAAACCATGTCCCAAAGTGCCACGTCTACATGTTTTCTGAACACCCCCAGGGATGGTGACTCCACCACCTCTCTGGGCAGCCTGTTCCAATGCCTGACCACTCCTTCAGTAAAGACATTTTTCCTAATACCCAATCTAAACCTCCCCTGACACAGCTTGAGGCCATTTCCTCTCGTTCTATCGCTCGTGACTTGGAAGAAGAGACCAACACCCACCTCGCTACAGCCTCCTTTCAAGCAGTTGTAGAGAGCAATAAGGTCTCCCCGTAGCCTCCTCTTCTCCAGACTAAACAACCCCAGTTCCCTCAGCCACTCCTCGTAAGACCTGCTCTCCAGACCCTTCACCAGATTTATTGCCCTTCTCTGGACATGCTCCACCAACTCAATGTCCTTCTTGTACTGAGGGGCCCAAAACCCAATACAGGATTCACCAGTGCCAAGTACAGGGGCACCATCACTGCCCTGCTCCTGCTGGCCACACTATTCCTGATACAAGCCAGGGTGCTGTTGGCCTTCTTGGCCACCTGGGCACACTGCTGGCTCATGCTCAGCCGGCTGTCAGCCAGCACCCCCAGGTCCTTCTCCACCAGGCAGCTTTCCAGCCACTCTTCCCCAAGCCTGTAGCATTGCATGGGGTTGTTGTGACCCAACTGCAGGAACCGGCACTTGGCCTGGTTAAACCTCATACAATCGGCCTCGGCCCATTGACCCAGCTGTCCAGGTCCCTCTGCAGAGCCTTCCTACCCTAGAGCAGATCAACACTCCCATCCACCTTGGTGTCATCTGCAAACTTACTGAGGGTGCACTCGATCCCCTCCTCCAGATCACTGATAAAGATATTAAACAAGACTGGCCCCAAAAGTTATGTATCAGTTTTAAACATGATAGCACTGAGGCATAGAACAACCTTTGTGGCATTTTTGCCACAAAAATTACTGGTTTTAAGTCACATATGCACTTACCATATATCTTGTGGCAGGTTTAAAGTTATGCTGCCTTTGATTTCATCCCCAAAACGCAGGTATCCTAGAGTGGCTAATGAGATATACAAGGTCATGACTATTCCCATGCCAATATTCAGCGCCTGTGGGAAACGTGTGGTGTCCTTCATTCTATTTTCCAATGGGAGTACCTGGAAATGGAGGGAGAATCAATTACACTTTATGTCCTCACAGTAAGACTACTTTTCTCCCCGCTTTCAAAGCAAATTTCCAAAATTTAGGTGATGTTATTAATAAAGATTTCTCTACAATAATGTTTTACAGCCTGGAAAATCACAATGTTTTATGCACCCAACAGAAACGTTGAATTACTGAAAAGCACCTATCTTGGTTGTAAAACAGCACCAGTGTGGAAATATAAAGTAATATTTACAGGTTATAAAAACTGACAAGAGAAACTTACAGTGCACAGATGAAAATACACAGGCAATATGACAAAACATTTTTTTTTTAACTGAACTGTTCAGAAGCCAAGGGTAATTCTCCTATTTTTATTAGGTATGTCTGCACTGTCAGTCTCCATCACAGACAAACCTACCATGCACACGGTTGACACACAAGCTCATGGGCAGTCTCAGCTCTCCCCAGAAAGGAAGCTTAAGTCCATGACTACCAGAATACAGAACCATGCTCTTTTTCATTATTCAGACAGAAATAAAGCCAAGCATACTAAGCATTGCTTTTCCTAAACATAGTGCAGGTGCTTTGAGCCTGAACTATAGCCAAGCAAGCTTGCTGGTCTTGCCATCACTTCGAAGTGAAGATACAGGCATTACAACCATTACTGCATGCAGTTTGCTGGAGAGACTGCCTTTTACGTGTCCTACATAGTGGATAGAAAAATATACTTTGTTAAGTTCCAACTTAAGTTTTCAGCCACCAACATGAAATTTCCAGGCAAGGCAGGAAATGCAAGTAACAAGCTCACATGCTGCTCTGCCCGCCTTGTATTTCATCAGCACAACAGACCCTTCTATGTCTTCATCAAGACACAAACTGAAGGTACACGGATGCTCCTAGACAAGCATACTTTCCCCATGTCAGTTAGAAGAACTGCACACTCATCTCAGACATTCAATGTGGGATATAGTTCAAGATTAAAACACCTAATTTTGTATGCCTACATATAAGTAAAATGTCTAAGCTTCTGTAATGAAAACTGGTAATTAAGAGCTAGTCAATATAGTCAGTGGAATAAAGACCACAGTTCAGCTTATCTTTCATTAGACATGCAGGTTATATTTGATGAACAGTATGACACTGTAATTAAACAAGCTTGTCATCTCTGGGTAACACTTATGTCAAATCTTTTACAAGGTTGCCCTGTAAGAGCTACTGTTTGTCATCATACCAAATTGCTTTTTAAATGACTGAATATTTACTGTTTTCAATTTAACCAGTGTAAGTTATGAAAAAAGCAGATTTCATCCACTAATTAACAAACTGGTCTATTTGAATTGCTGCTATATTATTTTCTATAGGGCAATCATTGCTTTCCTCCTGGTCACCCTGATATTCACTTCCTGAGTGTCAGCACTGCCAATCCATCCTATGTTGTTATATTCCTCCTACAGTAGAAATCCTGAAGAAGTCATTTTATACTTGGGAACAAAAAGATCTCTAAAAAGATGCACATTTGGAGGCATTTCCAAATTTTCATTCATCTTCAATTAAAATACATCATACATCTAGACTGAGGATCTTCTTTATATAATTCAGACCCTCCACTGCTGACATTTTTCCTCCAGAATACAATCTGAGCTTGCAGTGTAACTTAATCTGGTGGAGAATGCACAATTTAAACCAGAAAGTTTTAAAACTTAATTCACTTTTTCAATGACAGTGTTAAGCAGCAGAAAAATACAAAAGAAGACACATGGCTAGAAGCATTAATTTATTGCCACAGACAAAACATGTTTAATTTGTTAATGTGTTACATTTGTTAATTATGTTAATATGTTTATTAAGTTTCTGTGTCCGTACAGTACTTATCAAGTCATCTTTTTGTATTTCACATCAAGAACTGCCAGGCAGGACAGACAGCACTTCGGATTCTTTTGTGCTCCGTTGCAATCAGGTTGGTTTAAGATACCTCCTTATTAAGAGCTTTGAAGGATGCAAATTACAGGCAATTTTTCCCTTCGAGTTTTCCCATTCTTGAGTTCCTACAAACAGACAGCATTTGAGCCCAGACCAGTAATAAAAACTCTCATTCAGCATGTATCTGTTAATTCTCTGGTGATTATAAATGGAATATATTTTCTGCATAATTTCTGCCATGTTCTACAGCTTCTGGGAATCTTAACAAGCATAAATTGTTACAGTAAGATCTCATTCCAAGCTACATTGTCCCTGCAGAGCTTTAATGGCAATTGCTTGCCCAGCTTACAGATATCAGAAGTCTCTTAATAACTTCACTGGCACATAGATTTGATTTTCAGAGTCTCCAGCATTCATCTCATACATTCCTGGCAGAAGGAGGGCAATGAACTCAGACACACATGCCAGCCATTAAAAAAATCTCGTGTTTTTCCACCATGACTCCTGGCAGTGAGGGATCCTTGAGTCTGCCTGCCCCTCTGAAGGACAGCAAAAGCAATCTGTAGGAGACTACTAATGGAGGAAAAAAATTTCCTGTGGTTTCAGTCAGAGGAAGCTCAAGTCAAAGACTACAGGACTGCTCATTATGATGCCTTCTTTCAGACAAAAAAAGCCTCCCAGGCTATTCATAAAAATGCAGAAGAGAAAGAAACTTCCTATTTTTTGGCTGCATCTTCAACTGAAATAGCAAAACATTACATATGTATGACAAACAATGGCTATGGCCATTCTGAAAGAAAGGCATTAAAAGAAGAAATGTTTATATGATTGCACCAGATTTTAATAAATAACCATTATCACTAATGACATTTTGCACATACATAATGCTTTAGATCAAATGCAGAACAGCTTCCACTCCGCCTCCAGAGAGCAGAGTGGGAGGAAGGAGCACGCAGCACCCGGCATTCAGGAGATAAGTGAGCAGCCGTCGGGAGCCAAAAGACAGCACAGGAGTTTTCCTGCTGAACAGGAAATGCTGCGAGGCAGTGAAGGGACTCAGGTCCAGCCACCCAGGGACTTGACCCCTGGGGAGCTCCAGCAGCCAGGACCAAAGCAGTTGGCACAGCCATTGCTGTGGGAGGGGATTGCACAGGGAGCCCGGAGACATTGCTGAAGACTGCGCAAGATTGCTGGATCTGGCATAACAGAGGTGGTGACTTGCTGCAGGGCAAGGTCCCCTGCACCAGCTTGAGCAGCAACCCCAGCACGTCAGAGGATTGGACCATGACAAGTTGCTGAGGGAAGACACAACCATCCAGATCTGAGGCTACAGGGACTATGACATACTCATTCCTGAGGGCAGGGCTGAGTGCAATGGTCACCTCACCTGCATGAAACGTGCTCTGTATTGCCAAGCCAGCATGGATTTATCAAGGATAAGCCACACTTAGCCAATCTCATGGCCCTTTCTAATGAGAATATTGGCTCTCTGGACAACGGGAAAGCAGTGGATGTAATTTACTTCAACTGAGCAAGGCTATCTATGCAGGACTCCACAGCATCCTTTGTAACCAAATTAAAGAGATAGGGACTGGATGGCAGGATTAAAAGTTGGGTGAAAAACAGTCTGGACTAGAGGCCTCAGAGGGTACTGAGTTCAGCTGGAGACTGGTTTCTTATGTTGCTCCTGCAGGACTGACAATAGGGGTGGTGCTGCTTAATATCCTCATTAACGACCTGGATGATGGGACAGAACATACCCTTAGCATGTTGGCAGATGACATTAAGCTGGCAATAGTAGTTGATATAAAGGAGAGTAGAGCCTCAGTTCAGAGAGACCTCCACAAGCTGGAGGACTGGGCAGAGAGAAACCTCATGAAGCTAAATAAAGACAAAACAAAGTCCTCAATGCTGGACAGAGTAATGCCATGCAGAAGTAGAATCTGAGGACTGTCATGCTAGGGAGCAGTTTGGCAGAAAGGGACTTGGGCATCCTGATAGACAAGAAGTTGAACATGAGTCAGCAGCCCACCTTTATGCATGCACATGGGCTACAACAGCAAGAAAATAGGCAGCAAGTCAAAGAAAGTGATTATTCCTCTCTGAGGCACTTGAGAAACTGCACATGGATACCGTGTCCAGTTTTGTTCACCCAGTACAAGAGAGACATTGACCATATGGGGGAAGTCCAGCTGAGGGAGGTCAAGGTGGCTAGCAGGCTGGAGCACATGACAGGCTGAGAGCTGAGTTAACTCATCCTGAAGAGAAGGTTAGGGCAGGGAATCTCCCTGAAGCCTTCAGCTAACCAAAGGAAGAGAGGGCTTGCAGAGAAGACCAAGCCAATTTCTAAGAGGTGCACTGTCAAAGAATGAGAAGCAACAGTCACTAATTGCAACAACAGGGATTTTCAGTTGGACATAAAGAAAAATAATTTTATAAAGAAAACAGCTAATTGCTGGGACAGGTTACCAAGAAACATTATAGAGCCTCCATTCTCACATACTTTCATAGCTCAGCCGGATAGGGTCCCAAGGAAACTAATCCAACTGGAAGTAGACTTTTTTTGAGCAGCAGTTTGGACTTGATCATCTCCAGAGGTATTTTCCAGCTTAATTTTTCTGTGGTTCTATGGACGCACATTGTTACCTCCAGTAAGATGCTATGATTTCTCATAGGCCATATGTGAAAAAAATGAAAAAGTGATTATGAAATATTCAATCTAGCCATCAATATGTGGATTGAAGTAATGTGAAATCAATAGAATAAAGAGCAAGTACAATTTACAATTCCTCACAGGCAACCTACAATTATTGTTTTATTCTATTCTTAAGAGCGGTTTATATTTTGGTTTTTAGTTTTTAACCTTTTCACATTTTAACAAACCTTTTTACAGGCAGACAAGATTATCATACAACTGTCTATCTGAAAATTAGTTCATAAAGGAAAACAAAGGACCACTGACACATACTATGTTCAATGTGTGTGAGTCCAGAGGAAGCATTCAAATATAATTTTTTTTTAGATTTCTACCTGTACTGCAATTTTTAATCTTTTGTATTTAAACCCAGTCAGTCTAGAGACCCATGTTTCTCCAAGAAAATAAAGACCCCATTAAAAAAAATAAAAAACATTATAGGACAGTTCTCTTAAGCATATTAACTCTTGCTTTTTAACTAGGCATTAAATTAAGTTTACTCATTAAACTCAATGATGTTGCTTCACGCACACTAATGAGTAGGTCAAAGTTAAACATACTACATGTAAACACGTGTTCCTGCATCATCATCCTCACTTTAACATTACAAATTTCATTTATACTGAATTTAAGCAAGAGATGCGCAAAAAGAAATACAGGACAATAATATCATTAGCCAAAGATACATTAACATACTTAAATCTTGAAGCATGCAGCACACTCCAAGCTAACAAGTAGCTCTGTTGATTTAAGTGGGGAACGCTGCTGAGTTACCAACCAATACAGTCAGTGTAGGGTTTTGTAGCCATGAGAAATTATATTTTAAAATGCTAATTTCTCCCTGCTTATCCTTGAGTTAGTATCAGGACTAGATCCGCCTCCAGACTGAACAGATGAGGATGCTAATGCAGCCTGTCCTGCATCACTCAGTCCAGGCGAGAGTGTCCCTTCCCAGCCTGAGTGGCAAGCCTTCCCAGGTTTAGGAGCTCTCTGAGCAGCAGCAGGCAGTTCGAGCCAGTTGTTGTCACTGCAGGAGATGCTCGCTTGGCGGAACCGATCCCCAAAGAAATTATGCAAAGAACCTGAGCCAGGTTTTATACAGTATCCAGTATCACCTATTCCAGACAAGCTGAGAAGTTCTGTACCTCACAGGATTAACATGAAGACAAGTAACAACCAATTACACATATATTACACAAAACTCCCTGCTCCCTAAGCTGTTAAATTCCATCTGGATCCAAAAGATCCATGAAGTGTTCATAAGGAGACAGCGGCTGATGAGAGGTATGACATGAGCCAGTGCTTGTTCTGACACTATGTCACTGTTCGGCAGCTGCTAGATAGATTTTTCACTCTAAATTTCTTTCCCTGTATAGTCTCTGTTGCAATGACTTCAGAAAGCCTAACATTTTAACTGAATGCAAAAGAGATAAGGTGCTTTTCAAAAATGCTTTTCAGTTTTGGTTTTATTTCTTCCTTTTTTGGAACAGTGAAGCTGAACACACTTTCTTGTCCTTTTTTTCTGGAGCCAGAAATTAATTTCATTCTTCAGTTCTTTTAAATGATTTTCTTAAAAAGCTAACACCCTACCTGGATGACTGAATAGCTCTGAAAGAAAAAAGACACACCTCCAATTCTCTCTATCTGTCCAATATTTGCATCATAACATCTTCTCTCAAAAGGGATGCTGCATTAATTCAGTATCTCACAGTAAGGCTTCGATGTGGCTCTATGGCTGTTCAATCATTTCTGCTATAACAGGCACAATCATTAATCTAGTCCAATACCTACTACCACACTCTTCAGACCTATAACCTACCACCACTGCATAACCTAGTGATGGAAAATACTATGGTGAGGGAAAACTTTAGGGAATAATCTTCCCCAAGCAAGATCACAGGGGAAGATGCTGGAGGCAAGAGAACCATGAGATCCATGAGATAAGCTTCAGAGTTTCAAAGATTTTTTTACACTTTTTTAATGGGTCTTTTCCCTGCTTCTGATTTCCATGGTCTGCTTCCTTCACGCTCTTTCTCCCCGAGTCCACACTAGTCCCCATCATAGCCCTAAACACCTACGTAATCAGATGTTTTAGCCAAAACTGATTATTTTCATGGTTTCTCATTTTCTATCATTTTTCTCCCTCATTAATTAAATAAATTCTCCATCTTCTTCTCTGTCCCCTGCTTCACAGAGATCTTCGCATTATTTCTGAGATTGATTTCTTCAGTAACTATCAACCTTTGGTTTCTTAATTTATATAAAAGCATAATCCATCTTCTTCCTTTAATCCAACAAATAAAGTCAACTGGCAAAGAAGCATAATCAAATCTTTGAAATAACCTGGCTAATCTACCATCATCCATTATGCAAAGTATCTTCCCTTTCATTTCAAGCTGCATGCAGTACGTATAAACATCCCCCAGTAATACCACTGTCTCCTCATTCCTTGCCTTGAAAATCCTGCTACACTCACAGTCTTTGCACAACTAAGCTGCAGGGGACTGTCTAATTCTAATCAGAAATAGCTACTGTACATTTTATATGACTGGACCATAAAAACCCACAAGAGAATTCAACCTGCAGATAATCAGATGAGCTGTGATTTAATTGTCATGCCCACTAAAAACTAATCTTGTAATGGATAAGCTAATAGCAGGCATGTTTAATGTTTAAAAACATATGGTCATCTTGCCCTTTTTCAGGAAATACCACTAAGATGGCAAGAAAGAAGCGATTCTCCATCCCTTACACTTTTAAAGTATTTCAGGTAGAAGAGACAGCTATACAGGTGTTTTGATTAGTTTACGGTACAGACAACTCGAGAACTTTGGAAAATTAAAACCAATATATTTATCAACATTTACTAGAAAAAAAAAATCCATCTGTAATCATGTCCCACTGCAACAAAATAAAGCTCTGTACATTCAAAGCAAAAAAGCTGAGGAAGCTGATATCAAAGGTATTCAAGGTATGTAAACATAAATTTTACTGTCTAACCCCCAAAACCAAAAGATTAAATCCTCAGTAAACCAATGCAGCCCAGGCCTGGCCCATTCCTTCCAGTCTGCAGAAGGTACCAATGAATTCATTTGTTCACTGAAAGGTGGCTCTGCATCCCTGCAGCGTACTGGAGAACTGTCTGCAGAAAAAGTATGGTTTCTCCAAGTAAAGTGATGATCATAACATATGTCTGTTACATCGCTGTTTTGCTTGCCTGTCCTTACCCATCTCCTCCTCCACGGTACAGAAAAAGTCTTACGCAATATTTTGAACAACAAGCTTTTATTCCATCAGTTTTAGATATATTTTTAAAGCTCGCTCTCCTGAGGAACATACAGAACATCACTATTTTGCAACAAGTGCGATAAACAATTTAATTTTCCTTAACAGATCCCTCATGACTGCAAATAAAAGGGCAGCTACTATTACCCAAGGAAAGATGCAAGCCAAATGGTGACTGTACATCATTTTTTATAGTAAAAGGTTTACACAAAATAAATAAATCTAGAAGCAAAGTTCTCATTACAGAATACTACCTTCTGAAATCTGCTGAGCAATTCCAGTAACTCCAAAAAACAATCTTCTTAGATACCAGCAAAGCAGTTTCCTCTCTGTTTCACCAGGAAAAAGAATTACTCATATCAACAAAAAACCAACCTATTGCCCAATTCTGATGGCCTTGATTTAACAAGCAAGCATTGAAGGAATTACATAAATCCTGCTTACCTTGCCATCGGAACCTGGCATTTTCTCCAGAGCTTTTTTTTTTTTTCCTGTTTTACTTTTTTATGCTTAAGATCTTATTTATCACTCCTTTATGACATTTATTTAATCTTTAGGTTACTCTGAAATTTAACAGAAGCTATGCAATTTTGTTTACTATTGTATCTAATCTGACTTTATTTGTGAATGAAATCTAAAATACTTCCCCACAATGCAAACTGAAAAAAGCAGCATCTTAGTTCTGTCACTAATATTTTAAAATATTTGTCCTATCAAAATCATTGAAGTGCTATATGCTTTGCTGCTCTTTACATTAGTATGCAATTTTATCCAGCAAAAGATACATGTTAATAGAAAATTATGTTCCTAATTAATCAGACAGTTCCAGCCACATTCTTTAGTTTTAATTCCCCTCCACCCCCCACTGCATTTGGAACTGTAGCATACAGACTATACAACACTACATTCTAACATGTCCTCTATAACTTAAGCTGCTCTCAAAATTTCTACAGGGTAAGTGATAAAAGAAAATATGAGCTAGAAACACAAGTGTTGCTGGAGAGCATATTTCACTGCAATAATACATAAAGGTACAGTACCTGACCAAGTATTTCTGGACTCTTTCTAGTTCATGAGTCAAAAATTAAATTTCCCAAAGCTGCAATGACACTTAAACCTTTATGCCAGCCAAGGACCAAACCCACATCAAATTTAAGCCACCTTAAAATAAGTTATAATGATCACAAAGTTCTCACCTATCCATATCTGCTTCTTTGTAGGCAGGAGCCAAACAATTTATGAACTTTAATCTGTTTCAGTGCAAATGGTTTAAAAAAAAAAAAAAGCTCTGCCCAGAAGGTTATCTTTTGTCCAAAATGCTCTTCCACCTATATGTTGCTTTAGCTTCTAAAGTGACATGGGACAAAGTATACATATATAGCAAGGTCCTGCATGGGGCTGAGCAAACTCCATGACTACAGAAATGAAAAAATAAATTACAATGTTTTCCATTGAGGACTAATGAGTATCACAGAAAATAAACAGGATTGAGGATTCTACAATGTGTTACAAACTCTAAATACAGAAATTTCTCTATCCTGGGATAAGGAACACTGAAAACAGCCAAGCATGGTCCCGGACCAACACAGTTAAAAACTGACAAGACCCCAATGCAGAAAGTCTAGCAATAGAAAGGGTTTTGCAATTCATATCTTACATTTTAACATGACCATTGTTGAAAGAAATAACCATCCTATTCCAAAAAAAAAAAATCAGTCCATCCAGAATAGAAGGGAAGGAAGACACTGATGATTGCAATTGCTTTTCTTAGAAGAACAGAAAGTTTCATACACTTCCACTTGACATGGGAGCACTGCACCTTGACAGCTAAACTACTCATCGCTTTTCCTGTGAAGCACCCACACAGCTCAAGTACAAGACAAGTTGAAGTATACACAACAAAGACAAGCTGAAGAATACACAACATACCACTTCCTACTATAATCTTATTTCAAATGCCTTCGCCATTACAGCATTTTTCCTTTCCACCTCTCCCATTTCCCTTAGGATTTTTTTTCTGCTGCTCTTGACAAATCGGTAAGAATTTTAAGCCACAATGTTTATTAGGGAGACACTACTGATGCTTGCGGAAGTGTTCAACAGTGGGTGATGAGGGCTCTTTCAAATCTGTGAGAACATGTATACATAAAACTTTTTTGGTTTAGGAACACTATTCTTCAGTGAACATTTAAGATCACTGAGTTTAAAAGTCCTTTGACAAAATCATAGGTCTATTNAGGTCTATTAATATCTAGTATTTTGAGCCATACAATAAAATCACTTTTTTTTTTAAACTGGTGTCTCCATCATGCTTGATCCAACAAATGTAAATTATTCTATGACTTGCAGTAGACTGAATTTACAAAATAAATATGTTGGCAAAATATTTAATAGGTAAACTAGAATTTAAATTTTATTTATTGTTATATATACA